>JMFS01022326.1:0-17535 GCA_000699545.1 Podiceps cristatus
CCATCCTGAGCAGCAGTCAGGGAGCAGGGAGCAGCTCTCCCAGAACAACAAGTGCTGAAGCAAGGGAACAAGTAGACAAATAAACAAACAGGCCTGAATGAAAATGAAAAAGAAAAAGAAAAAAAAGAAAAGAAGAAGAAGAAAAAAAAAGGTAACAAGAAGGGAACATGATCAGAACACGAACTGAACAGGGAACCAGAGCCAGAGGGCAATGGCCAGACCTCACTTATACTGGGCATGATGTCTATGGTATGGAATACTCTCTTTGGCCAGTTTGGATCAACTACTCCGGCTGTACCCCTCCCAAGTGTTTGCACCTCCACATTAGCAAAGCTTGGGAAACTGCAAAATATCCTTGATTGTTCAGCAGCAACCAACAACAGCAGTGTACTGCCACCATTCTTCACATACTAAATCCAAACCTGCTGAAGACAAAACTAGCTCCATCCTGGCTGAAACCAGGACAACTAGACATAAGGAACAATTTTTTTACAATGAGGGTGTTGAGGCACTGGAACACATTGCACAGAGAGGTGGTAGATACCCCATCCCTGGAGACATGCAAGGTTAGGCTGGACGGGGCTCTGAGCAACCTGATCTGGTTGAAGATGTCCCTGCTTATTGCAGAGGGGTGGACTAGATGGCCTTTAAAGGTCCCTTCCAACCCAAACTGTTCTCTGATCCTATGAAAACACAAAACAACAGACCTAGTATCCTTGAATATCTGGATATATTACTTACAATATTATATTATCTTACAATCCACAAATTCTCAGTTTACTTATCCATCATCATAGTATCTGTACATCCACTATACTAAAGGATATGTATTAGTTTTCAGTTTAACGGAATATTTAAATGTAATTTGTAGGAGGTCATAGAAATTGGCAAAAATCCCATAAAAACCCTGATTTTTTCCAAGGGTATTTGAAGAATGGTCCCCAAGTGTCCATATAGAAAAATTAATAACAACTCAAAGATGACCATTTAATCAGTTTTCAAAATGGTCACTGTTCTTTACACCTCTTTTGCAAGAAATTAAATTCTGTAAGATTGTCTTTTATCTCTTGCACTCTTTTATTTATCAGTCCCTATGGAGAGAGCATTTGTTAGCAAAACCAGAAGAGTATCTTGAATGACATTATTATCTTTCATTTCAAAAAGACATTTTAATGATATGTAATCCATCCCAACATCACCAGCTATTCAATAACAGTAGTTTCTCTTCACCATTAAAAAATAGTAGTTCTTTCTGCTATCTTCATTTTCAGATAATCAATAAAGTAATGAAAGCCATTTGAAGTCCCGTTTCACTGAAATACAGACATTCTAGCAAGTGAACTAGATTACTACCTCCAAAAAGAAAATCTATTCTGAAAGCAAAATTCAATAGAGAAATACTCACCCAGGAAATCAAAAAATCGGGCCAATGGGTTCTGTTAATATTTTCACCTTTTCGGAAAAACAAAAAGAGAAATTTCAGGCTTGAGAATTTTAATTGACACAAGTCTGTTGGTTAGGGAATACTATTTTTAGAAGAGGAAATTGTAGTTAATTAGAAAACAAAGACCGTGATGCTTGTGTGGCTGGGATATGTAGACTCAGTCCCAGTACTGTTTTAGCACCTGATATTTTGATAAGCCACTTGCAAGGTTAAATTGTAATTATGTAACCATGGTAACATTGTTGATGCGGGATTTATGTAAATATAAAAGATTAATCTGTAAAGCCAATACAAATTGGGCTCCTGATGTAGTAATTATTATGGTTAGGAAATATTTGAAAAATTTATATGTAAAATAAGATGAAAGCTTTATTTAATGGAATGAATGTTTAGAGCTTTTTTTTTTTTTTTTTTTGCCAGGAAATGGTTCACCAGACTTTCCCTTTCAGCAACACAAACCTGTGAGTTTTGAATAAACGAAAACACAACTAGCTAAATCACAAGTGTTTAACTTGCACTATTTAAATCTGAAACTAATCTAGATCATTGCATGCTTTGTAACCCACTTGAGGGGAAAAGAATAAATATGGGAAGAAAAAAAAAAAAGGAACTGAATTTTCCCTGAAGCCTCTTGCAGATGGATGGACCTCACTACTTACTACAGTCATGATGAACCAGACTTGGACTTGCAGAAAAAGCACTCAGCCAGTATTTCATTATTTTGGAATGCCAGAAAAAGCAAGGAAATGGGGCGGGCGCGGGGAAGGGAATAAAAAACCAAACAAACAAGAAAACCAGGAAGGGAATAAAAAAACCAACCAAACAAGAAAACCAATCAACCAAGTCAAACTGTGGTTGAGTATAGCATTAAGAGGAAGGACTTCTTTGTATGTTTTTTTTTTTTTTGTACAGAAGCAGCAATCAAATGTCACTACTTAGCTGGTCCTACTGAAAAGATTCCAGATGTAGTTAAAGTCAAGAGAAGTTTAAACACTTAAGTCAATAATGTTAGACATTTACTCATTCACTTGTTAGTAAACCTGACTAAAAATAACTGAGAGTTTATTGGAACTTGGATTATATTTCCACATTGCAAAAAGGTTCATTATAACTGGAAGAACAAACATTTATGTTTGCTATATGGACCTGGTTTAGTAACTTTTAGTACTCGTAATTCAGGATACATTTCAGCTATAATAAGGTGGAGAGAGAGAAATAAGAACTTAAAACAGTAAACCAGAAACATTTTAAAGAACTTGCATCAAAGCAGCTTAATTTCTAAGACTGAATACAATTATGAAAAAGTTAACTGTTGTATTGTACAAAGGACAACGAAATATGATAAGGAGTAAGAAAGAGTCTACACTTACCATAACCTGTTGGGATTGTTATTGACCCCATCCACAGTTCTAGAACTTCACATTCACAACCTTTATACTATTAGGACTGAATTTGTGTTTGAGTCTTGAAAGACATAGTGACTTCAGCCATTTCTCTGAAATTAAGTGAACCATATCACAGTCTACAGCTTCCTCAAGTAGGGTAGTGGAGGGGGTGTGCTGATCTCCTCTCTCTGGTGATCAGTGATAGAACACATGGAAATGGTACTAAGCTACATCAGAGGAAGTTCAGATCAGACGTTAGGAAAAGGTTTTACATTGACAGGGTGGTCGGTCACTGGGCAGACCTCCTCAGGGAAGCAGTCATGGCACCAAACTTGTCAGAGTTCGAGGAGCGTCTGGATGATGCGCTTAGTTATATGGTTTGATTTTCAATAGTCTATCAAGGAGCAAGGAATTGGACTTTATGATCTTTATGGGTCCCTTCCAACTCGATATTCTATGATTCTATAATTACTGCAGTCTTGCATTTTCTTCCAGAGAACAGTAATAACTCTTAATATTACTAATATTAATAATATTAATTAATACTACTAATACCATAAGAACTACTGATTAACAAGATACATCTTGGCAATGAAAAAATGAGCATTTTAGACTGTTTTGATAGTGTTTTTTAAGTTTATCTATCTTAAATATACAAAGATAACATGTTTAAGTTTACCAGATAAACAGATATAAAGATGTCTTGGAAAACTCATATAAAATACAGAACACAACCTCACTTTTCAGAAGTGCCTGAGGCTATGCTTTCTAAAGGATGTCAGTGGTAAAAAGCTCTTCTGTAGCATTAAAATTCCATCAGGTCATGGTGGTTTTGGCAATATATTCAGCTAATCTCAAGTGACCAATAAATAATTATCACAAGCTGAACATAAACAACAAGATCATAGCTATACAAATCGCATCTGAATATTTTCCCCACTTCAGAGAACATGAGTGACCAAGTCTTTTGGGGACCTATTCCTGTCACCCCTTACATGAGACAGAAGAAAACAGAAAGTCCTGTCCTGTAAATGAGAAGATCATCATTAATCAATGAAAAAGTTCACAGATGACAAAAGGAATAAGTCAATCAAATACATGATCAGAGTTTGCTTGTGTCACATGTGTGTTCAACAGCCATATATCTGCTGGTTTGAAACATTACAGCTTAGACCTGACTGAATACAACACAGATGAGGTGTAAATAATTATAAACTAGGCATAGGACTTTATAAATGGAACCACTTATTAAGTGGCCATCGCATCTCTTCTGTGTGATGGTGTGAAGCAGCCAACCTGAAAGGGAGCATGCTGTTGCCAAGCATTTCTAAAATAAGTATACTGAAATCTCTTTCAGTACCTCCATATTCTGTCCACATCTCCCTCCATCATTGTATACACTTTCTAGTCAATTTTCTAAGCTGGTTAAGTATGTATGAAGAATTAAACCTTCTGTTTTGTAAAAATACCACTGTAACATTATAAATGTAAGAAACTGCAAGACCATTCAAAATAAAAGATTATTATATAACTAATCAAACTGAATATGTCTTGTTCTGTTCATTTCTCCAGGGGTTTGGAAGCCATCCTTTTCAAATTCTGTCTCTAAATTCTGCTGCTCTTGCTTTATTTGTGTTTTGTGCACTAACTGCCTGCTCTGATACTACACATACATACTGCCCCTAGTGAAACTCCTTGGATGCAACTGAGGACAAAATTTGGCCTAATATACGGTTACATGGAAACTGTAGCTAGAGAAGAAATAGTAAACATTTACAACGTACCAACTTGTCTTTAATCCTTGTTTTTCTTCATATTTTATTTTATTTGTTCTACTGATTATAGTTATATGAATGCTATTGCCATTGATTTAATGTGTGGGTTGCTTTTCTGTAAAGAGCTTGTGTCGTGTTACAGATAGTCAAGATATAATGAATGATTCCTTGATTTGCTTACATTTTAAACATGTTATTGCATTGCTTATGAGAAGTGCTCATAAATTTAAAACTTATAAAATTTAAGTTAATAAATTATAAAGTAATACTGGCTGTATTTCTTTTAGATAGCACAAGTATACAATGATTTTTTCCTACCATACAAGCAGTTAATGGTTTAAAAATAAAATGTTAGTATGCAAAACCTCATCTTTGTTATGTAATCTTGTTGACAAACCATACAGTTTAAAGAAATTTGGGACTGTGTGGATTTCAGAGGATCCCAAAGGATGCCTTTTTCTCATTCCATATTTTTCATTACTATACATCATTGAGAACCCACCCCACTGGATATGTACAACACAAAGCATGGTAAAAGGTGTCACACTAAGCAATCTGCTGAATTATTCTTTATTTGGTGCATATGTATAAACTATTCACTACTTTGGGTATACGCTATATAAGGCAGCTGCAATTTAGAATATTGACTGACTTTGGACTGAAGCATGCATTGACAGTACTGTCTTGTAAAATTAGATCCAAAATTAATACAAAAACTGTTCTTTAAAAAAATATATATTTGGCATGGATTTGAATGTTGAAATGACTACAAAGGAGGAAATACATCTATTAAATCCCATTTTTTGATTCACAGGGAATAAAAAGTTGGAACTATAGCCTGAAATGCTCCAAAAAATTACCCGGAAATGCTCCAAGGCCTTGTATCCTTTTTCCCCTTAAGTTCTAAAAGGTTCTTTCTGCTTTGTGGATCTGATTTCAGAGAGGTACAATGTACATGAATTAGCATAAAAACAGGTAGTTCAGTGTTCATGGATGTCCTAAAATCTACTCTTTAAACCTGGTGCAGAATATACCCTTTAATATCAGATTTAACATCAACTGAATCCTTGTCCTTCATTATCATGTAGCTAGTGGTGTTCCCCTGGGGTCAGTTCTGGGTCCAATCTTATTCAATATATTGATCAATGATGTGGACAAAGGTACAGAGTACTCCCTCAGCACATTTGCTGATGACACAAAACTGGGAGGAGTGGCTGACTCACTTGAAGGCCCTGCTGCCCTTCAGCATGACCTGGACAAGCTCAAGAGCTGGGCAGAGAGGAACCAGATGAAGTTTAACAAGAGCAAGTGTAGAGTCCTGCACCTGGGGAGGAACAACTCTGGGCACCAGTACAAGTTAGGGCTTGACCTACTGGAAAGCAGCTCCTGGGAGCCGTGGTGGACGCAAAGCTGTCGGGGAGCCGGCAGTGTGTCCTTGCAGCCAAAAAGGCCAATGGTATCCTGGGGTAGATCAAGAAAAGTGTGGCCAGCACATCGAGGGAAGTTATCCTCCTCCTCTACTCTGTCCTGGTGAGGCCCCATCTGGAGTCCTGCGCCCTGTTCTGGGCTCCCCAGTACAAGAAGGACAAGGAACTACTGGAGAGAGTCCAGCGCAGGGCTACAAAGACGGTGAGGGGACTGGAGCATCTCTGCTGTGGGGAAAGGCTGAGGGAGCTGGGGCTGTTCAGCCTGACGAAGAGAAGACTGAGAGGGGACCTCATCAATGCTTAGTAATATCTCAAGGGCGGGTGTCAAGAGGATGGGGCCAGAGTCCTTTCTGTGGTGCCCGACGACAGGACAAGGGGCAACGGGCACAAACAGGAACACAGGAAGTTCCGTCTGAACATGAGGAAAACCATCTTTGCTGTGAGGGTGGCAGAGCCCTGGCCCAGGCTGCCCAGAGAGGTGTGGGGGCTCCTGCTCTGCAGATATTCAAACCCCACCTGGGCGCGTTCCTGTGCAACTGCTGTATGTGACCCTGCTCTGGCAGGGGGTTGGATATCCAGAGCTACCTTCCAGCCCCTGCCAGCCTGTGATTCTGTGATTTCAGGAATACTACGTAAGATCTGAGCAAGCTCTCAGATGAGATCTGCCATCCTAACAAAGTCTCATCTTGAAAAAAATTATATGATGGGTGGTTCTGAATAATTCTTCTTTGGAAAGGCTCTGATCAGAGGTTTCTGAATATTATCAGGTCTGACCTATTAGCTGGATTTCAAAGTAACCATTTCTGTTTGTTTCTTACTTTAACTTTAACCTGGATTGTTTCTCTAAACTCAATGTAACACATAGCTGCACAAAAGCTTGTGCTAGAAGAAGAAAAGTAATGGCACAGAAGTGGGACTAAGCTAATAAGTGCTTCTTTTAGGTGCAGTACAAACAGGCTGCTTTAGAAGCTTCCTAGAAGCCCAGCCAAACTAACACTCACCCTTCTGAATTAAGAGCAGACTAAAAACCTCTATTTTCTTGGACAGTAATTCCATTATATCCAGTAATAAGATAGAACTGAATCAGCATCAGGAGAGTAAATGTCTTTTGCAGCTTGTTACCTGCTCTACAGATTGCTAGTCTACGTAGGAAGCTAGAGAGAGGACAGCCAGAAGGGAGCACGGCAGCTCTCCAGCAGGCACTGCCAGCCCCAGGGGGAAAAGGCGAGGGTCTTCCTAGAGCACATTGCTAAGCATGCAACTGCATTGGAAGTGCTAAGATAAATTAGGAGTAAACTGTTTAAAATGTAAATAAGCTTCAGGTTTTTAATCAGGGTCTGCTATAGTCTGAAAGTAAGGGCAGCTGCATGGTTATTAGAATGCAAAGGAAAAATATGTGTTTTATTACAGTTAATATAAATATGTACTTGGTAAACCCATAGCTTTTAAGAATATTCTTTAATTGGGACAGTGAGCAAGATGTTAATAAGTCAGATTGTAGGCATCTGGATTTAAGTAAATGCTGTTTTGGATTAGATAAGAATAGTTGTCCAAAGTTATTAGTAATTTCTAATAAATAAGACCTTTGATTAATTAAAAAAGAACCAAAACACAAAACTGAATGCAGCATAACCAATATCAAGCCACAGGTCATAGCTTAATAGTGTTAGTAAAAGATCCATACAGTTTACTATGAAAAATACAGAAAAAACTGCATAAAATAGGAAAAGTTAAACATACTACCAGAATGACATTACTTATATGTCCTGTTGCGGAAGTGTTGACTCAAATGAAATCTTGCAGATATTACTTGCAAGCTACTGTATAAAGCCCAGAAAATTTCACCAACCTTATGGTATAGATTGTAATGCAAATTCAATGCACAAGATAGTTTAGGATATTCCTCGTATGTGAAAACATTGTAGAATTCTAAGGGATTCAGTCTCCACTATCATTTGGCTGTTAAACAAGAAAAATTGTAATTGCTACTCTAAGATATGTCAGAGACCCTTATTTTAGTATTAGTCTATCTTTGAAAAAATGAATGTTCAGAACAAAAAGTTCATGCAAAATAGACCCACTGAATATCAGTATAGCAAAATGCAAACATCATTGACATAATATTACCACTGAACTGTCATGACACAAAGCAAGAACAATTCTCTCTTTTTTTGTGTCATGCAGGCTTACAATTTAGCAGGTGGAGAATGAGCTACTTTGTGCAAAAAAAAGCCAGCCAAATGGTGATTTGCATGATTACACAGAATTTCTCTCATTAAAGCTTCAGTACCCAGATTATCAAGTCTCTTTTTCCCTCCTTTTCATTTTTGGCAGAATATACATATGTGACTTGCATCATTAAAAGTCTGAAGAATCCAGTTTTGAATAGCTGATGGACACTAATTTCTTTGGGAAAAGCATAGTGTAAAAATATACTTTATCCAATAATCTGTTGTTTTAAAGATCGGAAGGTAGAGACTAACAGGACTTCCAGAAGATTTCTGTGTGAAAGGACTGATGGGGGGAAGAAGTCATGCAATAAAAGTCCCAAACTTGTTCTCTCTAGTGTTAGAGATCAAGTGTGAGGCACAAAGACATACTCACTTTAAGAAAATGGGTTTACAAGAGCCTTGAGACAATATAAATATGCTTTCAGCTAACAAACACCTCAATATAACAATTAAAATAGCATCTTTTTTCCTTGTAGTGAAAAGAAAAAAAAACCAAAACAGATGCATCCATATGTCTGTCATTTCCAGTAATTTTCAGTCAATATCTATAGTATTTTGTATCAACACTTTCCAGAGCTATAACTTCCATCAGAAGACAGAACATGACTGGTGCTCTCACTGTTAAATTACCTTCCATGGCTGTCTTGACTTGGAGTTATCTCCACTACAGTGAATTCCTGACTGTCCTTTAAATGAGAAAGCCATTTGAACTGTATGACACAGATGTTTATTAATGCAACTGGTAATTCAAAAGTAGACCTTCCTAAAGCAAAGTAAAGCCCTCTGTGGATTCATTCATACTCTGACTTACTCATGTTAGACAAACCCTCTAAAAGACTGAAATTCCAGCCAATTTACTTCTTCCACTTTGATTCAGAGAGAGAGGGAATCAGTTATCTTCCTAAAAAATGTGTTGACTGTAAACAAACAGATCCATTCAGTCTTCAGACAACCTATTCATGAAAAAAGTTTGCTTAGTATTCAAAGATACCATCTGCCAGAGTTTTAAATAAGAACAAGTTAACTCTATGCACAAATTAATGAATAATGGTCATTATTAACACCAGCACAGTTACTGACCTGTTTTCCAAACATTTGTGGTATAAATATTAATTCACACAAAAGATATCATGCATTGCATATTACTTTAGCAGCACTAACTGAAACAAACTGCTGTATTAAAGCTCTAGAGATGAGAGATGCTTGCAGCTCCTCCTAATCTGTTATTAATGAAAAAAAAATGCAATAAAGAGGAATGATCCTCTTGACCTTGGAACTCCAATCAAAAGCCACTATTTCCTTCCAGGGTTTTTGGAAAAAACTCTGTATAGTTTATGGCACAGATCAGCAGAGCTTAATAAGACTTACACTAAGGATTTCAAAACTATCAAGACAGTAAATGTAACAATTTAAATTCTCATCTACACATTTTTTAACTTGACTGCTATTTGTATAAACCAGCATTATCCTATAAACTGCACAATATAGTCGTGTAACTAATGTTTTATCTTCCATGAATCTATATTTTCAATAAATCTTGACACAGCACAAATACAGATTAAAAAGATTTATTAAACATTTTTTGTAATTGTTTAAAACCAAAGAATTACAAGCAACTTGAAATTCAAATTTTCCACTCTATTCCCATTGAAAATAAAGTTGTTCGATGATTTCTCTGTGAATAACTCTTTCCTGGCAATTGGAGGGGTTCATTTCATATGGGTTGTGTTACAGGAATAGCCATGAATACTGAATATAAGTATGCTGGAAAAATGTCATTTCTAGTTTTAATATCCAGTTTCACAGACTTTTAGTATAAATTGCCTTGAAGTTAGACCACACATATTCTAAGTGCAGAAAGCACCTGGGGTCCTGACCCTTTTTGCACAAGCATTGGAACGATGACTGATACTGAACTAAATGGGATTAGAAGTGAGTCAAGAAAATAGCCAATTTACATGGCACCCCAAAGGTAAGAACTACTGAGCATTAAGATTCTTATTGTAAAGCAAAAGAGCTATTGAAGGATTGGCACTGATTCGGTGGGAAAAGAACACTGTAAAATATATACTTATAAATACATGTGAAATGCAATATGCCTCTAATATACTCTAAATCTCTATACTTCGGAAAGATAATCCTGTAAAAGAACCCTTTGCATTACTTTTATAGTCAGTTATTTTGTTTTTTATCACTCAAGTCTTGACTTCTAGGTTCATTATTTCTTAAAAACAAAACAAAACAAAACAAAAACCAAAAAAACAAACCACACCAAAAAAAACCACACCAAAAAACCCCCAATAAAAAACCCAGTAGTAACTCCCATGGTCAGAACTTTTTGAATGAAACATTTCAATAGCAACTGGAATTTTGTCAAAAAGTAGAAGGTCTTTGGAATGGAATGGAATGGAATGGAATGGAATGGAATAGAATAGAATAGAATAGAATAGAATAGAATAGAATAGAATAGAATAGAATAGAATAGAATGGAAGACTATTTTGGTTGGAAGGTACTACAATGATCATCTAGTCCAACTGCTTGACCAATTCAGGGCTGACCAAAAGCTAAACCACATTATTAAAGGCATTGTCCAAATGCCTCTTAAATAACAGGCTTAGGATATTCACCACCTCTCTAGGAAGCCTGTTCCAATGTCTGACCACACTCTCAATAAAGAAATACTTCCTAATTCCCAGTCTAAACCTCCTCTGCAGCTTTGAATCATTCCCACGTGTCCTATCCCTGGATCCCAGGGAGAAGAGCTCTGCACCTCCCTCTCCCCTTTCTCAGGGAGCTGCAGGGAGAAATGAGGTTGCCCCTCAGCCTCCCTTGCTTGAAGGATTACTTTTGTATGACACCAAAGATCAATCAAACTACCCTTGAGGTCTGAACATGCCCTTGTACATTGGCAGCTGCTAGGAAAGGAGCTTGCTTCAGCTCACCAACATGTAGCGAATGACTGCACATGTAGCATCATGTTCATTGTTTTTTTTCCTCACGGTAAGAAATACTAGGGGGAGGAGTTTCACACTGATACCTTAGCTGTTTATTTGATTCAGTTCATTTCTGATCTAACAGATCAATTCCATCAAGTATTTCCCCTTCAACATAGACTCTTGTACTTGCTCCTTTGAAGTCAATTCTTTATCATCTAAATACTTATTTAAAAATACTTATCGCATATGTTTTAACCAATCATTGGAAAAGTAATACTTACTATTTTGAGTCTGGACAAAAAAAAAATGATTCAACTTTACCAGATAATGACTGAGTCAACGTAACTTTTTCATAACTATATAACCTTAGCTCAGTTATAACATCAACTGAATTTATTATTATTGAGTAGAAAACGTGTTGCAACTACCAACAAAGATCTTAAAGCTGTAATCACACATCTCAGAATTAACATACTTATGTAAGGAACTAAGAAGTTTCTTATCTTTGAATGGAAAATACAAATATAAAAGAACTGAAGTAAAATACTTGTCAAATTTGGTATTCTTCTTAAAGTTCTTAAAACAAGAAAATTAGAATACTGGTAAAATTTATTACTTTCCACAGAGAAATCATTCCTAACTTCTGAATAAACTTAAATATGAAAACTCATTCTTTCACAAAGCTTCTAAATATCAGGATCTTTACAAAAAGTAATTATTTTGCATACACTAAAACCCAATTTTCTCCACACTGATATATTAATATTAGATTCAGTTATACTGATTTTTTTCTTTTAAAATGTATGTTTTTCTTTTTGACCTATTCTCCTTAGATTTGCTATATATGTTACTTCCAACTTAAAACAAATAGGTCTAGAAAAACAATAGAAAAAACCATAAACCAATAGGACCTATATACATTTTCCAAGATACAGAAGAATAAAAATATGACAAAATTTTAAAGAAAATAAGTTTAAAATGTGTATCTAGAATATGTGTAAACTGCTTTTTTCTCCATTCAACTGAGCAAATTCACTTACATTTTTTCAAAGTCTAAATAGTTTGGTTAATAAAATACCTGATCAAAGCTACATGCAGGTATTATATAATTTTCTGGACATAATAATATGAAAATAACTCTAAACATCTTAAAGATGATTATGGACACTGACCAAATGTAACAATAAATCTGAAGCAGTAGATCCATATTACCATTATCAACACTATTACTCTACTAGTAAAGAATCTTCATCCATATTCATGATTTTTTTTTGCTCTGAAGGACGTACTTCTAAAAATGCGCACAATTTAAAGTTCTTCAAACATTTGAAATACTTACTTCTGCATATATATTGAAGTTTTGTCCATTATCTTTTTCCCAGCTACTTTCTGAAAGCTTTTTATACCATGCAGGTCTAAACTTTTTTGTACTTCTTGCATCAGTACCTTCTCTAACATCACAAGAAAAATACTTTGTATTGAAAGTCAGTCACAGGAGAGATGTAATTTGGAACTCTGTCCTCTCCATCTCCATTCAGATAGATATCATTCTGCTAAATGTTTTCATAATAAAGATCTTGAAGTCTGGACTTAAATAAAGACAAGAAAGAGAGAGTGCAGCTCTCATTATAGCAAGCTACTGATACAATAATAATATAATGTTTCAAAGACTTCCTAAACTTCCACAGAAGGAAGTCTTGAAAATTGAATTTCCCCTTGGTCTCACCTTTTGTTCTGAAAATACACTGACTTTCTCTCTACCTGTTCTCCAAGTATTTGATGATTGTATCTTTCTTTTCCCTATCTCCAACGGGACTGCCCTTCTTCCCACCACTCAATTCTCCCTGTGTGCTCCCTTTCTCCACCCTCTTCCACCCCTAACATAACCTCATATTCAAAGGTAGCATGACTAGTTAGGTCATAAAATATATACCATAGAAATACAGGTATATAAAGGAGTCATCTGGTACTGCAGGACATACTGTCTTAGAAAAACAGGATTATGAAACCTCACTCTGGCTGCTCCAGGTGTGAACCGTTTCTTTGAATTTCTCTCTCTTTACTATTAACAGAAATTGTTATGAATGTCAGGGAAAAAACGAACCAAAACCCAACACAGACACACCCCCCAAAAGACACACACACAAAAAGATGTTCTGCTGTACACATTTCTCCCCTGGGGAGAAGGCACAAGAACACAGAATCTAAGATGTGTTTTAGTCACTTTGATGAGTGAACACCATAGAAGGTGCACAGATAATGCACCACAGAAGGTGCACAGATAATGAAGCAACAAATTTTAACACAGCAAAGAAGAGGTTAAAAGGTCTCTTTATCTTTTGACTGCTACCTAGGAAGAAGCTTCCCAAAGTCCTTTTTATTTTACCTAGACATGCATTTTTATGAATAATGTTCATTATTTTATGAATTATTTTAGGATTAACAATTATTTTATGAATAACAGGTGAGACAATTTCAATGAAGAAACTTTACTCAATGAAATAGAAATGTTGAAAATGTATAAAAATGTCTGATTATGAATAAATCTAAAATACAGACTAGAATTGTAAGACAGCATGAGTTGAAAGGAACCCATGAAGATCACTGAGTTCAACTCCTGATGCTACACAGGGCAAGTTAAACCCTCTATCTCAGAGCGTTGTCCAAATGTTTCTTGAACATGGTCTTGGTACCATGACCACTTCCCTGGAGAGCTTTTTCCAATGCTTGACCACCCTCTCAGTGAAGAACCTTTTCCTAGTATCCAGTCTGAACTTCCCCTGACACGGCTTGAAGCCATTCCCTCGCAGCCCTTCACCAGACAGCAGAGAGGAGATCAGCACCACCCTATCTGCTCCCCACCACGTAGAAGTTGTAGAGAGTAATGTCTAAATACTGCAACCTATTTCTCTTTTTTTGGGGGGTGAGTTGTTTGGGTTTTGGTTTGTTTTTTGGTTTTGTTCCACATCCCATCCCCCACCCCCCAATTCTGCTTAATTTTACTCCAAAATGTGGAGGGTCAGAATCATTCTAACTTGCAGAACACTACGCTGATTTCTAATGTTGTGCTTTAGACAAACAACATTACTGGTGGAAATAAACATCCTGAAAGAATTAGAAATTGCGAGCAGAAGGGTCACATTTTCTTGTGTTAATCAATGATTAAATAAATGCGCAGTTGTTAATAATGTTTTTAAAAACCTTCTGAATATGTCAGGATTTTATTTGTTTTGCAAAAGCTTACGAACAGTTAACTTGGCTCTGGGCATTAACAGGATATTTTGTTTTTATAAACTAGATGATTCTAAGCACATAAACAAAATTTTAAATCAAGAACTACATGTCATGCACTTACCAGCATTAAATTCAGGACTTATTTCTTGAATTTAGAATAAAGCAAAATACTAATTAAAAAATAAAGCTTTATGAATTCAAACAGAATAGTGTCCTAAGTGAAAGACAGAGATCTCTGAGAAGATCAATAAGCAGATGAGAAGTGAATGAAAAAAATAAATTTATAAAATATGCATTCAATTTTACTAAACTTTCAGCGTGATAGTAGTAGATATAGCTTAGGAAATTTTGCATATGCTTTAACTAAGAAAGTTATTGTTCAGCCACATTAAAGACTTTTTTAATGCAATATGATTGTTCATTTCTTGAAACAAAAAGATATATTGCTTGTATCATCAACACCTTTAAAGCAAGAGTTCAGTAGAACTCATGAAATGATTTTAGGCTACTGCAATAATAGATCATTCAAAATCTGGTAAGAAGTGAAACATTTCCAAGGATTAAAAATAAAACATAAGTGGATCAAAATTTGGGGTTATTTATTGTTGTGGTTTAACCCCAAATGCTAACCAGAGCATGCAGCTGCTCGCTCATCCCTCTGCTAACCGGTGGGGTGAGGAGGAGAATCGGAAAGAGCAAGCTCACGGGTTGAGATAAAAACACTTTACCAGGATAGCAAAGGAAAAGATAGAAGTATATTAATTATAATAATAATGTATAAGGATAATAGGATACCTAAAATGAATGATATACAATTTCTCACCACGCAATGACTAATCCAGCCCCTCCCGAGCAGCAGTTAGGGAGCGGGGATATTGCCCCACAGCAAGTTCCAGAGAGAGTGTGAGGGAAGAAACAGACGAATAAACAAAAAAACAGTTCCAAATGAAAACAAACAAAAGTAAGAAGAAGCGAATGTGAACAGAAAGTGAACCAGGGTCAATGACTGACCCACACTTATACCAGCTATGCCATCTGTGGTATGGAATACTCTCTTTTGCAGTTTAGATCAACTATTCTGGCTGTGCCCCTCCCAAGTTTTTGCACCTGCACATTAGCAAACCTTGGAAAACTGCAAGATGTCCTTGATCATTCAGCAGCAATAAACAACAGCAGTGTACTATCACCATTTTCCACATACTAAATCCAAAACACAGGAGCTGCTGAAGGCAAAACTAGCTCTGTCCTGGCTGAAACCAGGACATTTATTCAATAAAAATTCAGTTTCTGACACAATCTGAGAAGGTCTGTCAACCTTTGTAATGGGAACAGGAGTCTTATTCCAAGTCCTCACTCCCAGGAGCAGAGTGTTATTGTTACATCCTGAAATTTCTCCTCTCTAAGTCTGAATTTTGATTTAATCTTTGAATTTCTGAACAAAAATATGAAGTGTGACACAATAAGGTTTTAATCACATTAGACACCATACTAATTAAAATACTAAGGCTATTCTAGCTTTCAGAATCTAAAAGAACTATCACTTGCTTTTCACAAAAAAAAAAAAAAATAAAAAAAAATAGCTATTACCAGGTTTTATTCACAATCAGCTTAGGCTGATGTCCCCACTAAAAGTGTGGCGCACCTCTCTTACCAGATCCTCTTCCTAACTTCCTTTCTTCTGACACTTGCATTCCCTTGGATGCTGATCTGGAAGAATGTATTATAAATACCTTTAAGATTGAGTTACTGCATATTTGCATGAGCATCAATACAAGGAAAGTAATTTTTACAGAAGTTCAATTTTCACCAAGTGAGTACTTCCTTCTTTTCTGGGATCAATCCAAGTGTTTTGTACAAAAAATATACTCCTATTACTCCTGTATTTAACTTAACACATAACAAGAATATTGCTTAAGGAACAGAGAAAACAAGATTTGAAGACAACACAATAGACCATATGAGATTCCTCACACACAGACATTCACATTATTTGTTTCTTCTATATACGATGGTCCTTACACAGTCTATATTTATCTTTCTAAACTATGAAGTGAATTGCTTCCAACTTTTCATAAAAGAGTCAAAACACCTTTTATCTTCTCCCCTTTATCATCTGTGGGGAATATAAAATAAGTAAGTATTTTCTTAATTAAGAAAAGCATTTCCTAAAAAATCTTAATAATTGCAGATGGAAAGACAACTGTTGGGTAAGGACATGTTTCAGAAAAGGATAAGACATTTACTTTTGTACTGCTTTTGGCAGATGAATAACATGATGGAAAACTTTTGAGTAAATGATTACTTCATTGAAGCACAAACTGCTTTATTAATTACTGCAGGAACTATATACAAGAATTTTCTTTCCTTTTTTTTTTTTCTTTTATATTAATTTGTTGATGGGTCCCCAAAGATAGTGGTTTTCTCATTAGTTGTAATTGATAATACATTATCAAAGCTCAGACCATTTGACTGGAGAACATTTTTAATATATATATATTCTTAGTGCAATCTGTTTACATTGCTCGACAATAAATCAAACAATGCATTTTTCCCACTTCGATATTTCCATGATCTGAAGTTATGTAGACATACAGGAAATCTTTTTTTGGACCAAATTTTCAATTTCTTCTGAAAGAGAACCTATTATACTCTTCGCTATACACAAGACATTTGTTCTGCAAAGACATACCAACCTATAGCTATAATGACATGACACTCAGTCATAATCAAACCAAAGATGTTTTAGGTGTTATTTCCTTAGAAGATATGCCAAGGTTGTTCTTCTGAGTCACTCTCATTGCATGATGCTTCATGTTTGGTGCTTAAAATGAAGAACAGAGAAGCTTCTTCATGAACTTACAGTTAGACTGTTTATTGGTATCTTTACTGATCTGTACAAAATCATTATTCATTACAGAAAGTGCAAAATCCCTCCTTTTCAGGTGCAGTGATTTTACCCCAGCCAGCAGCCAAGCACCCACAGAGCTGCTCACCTGCTCCATCCACCCCAGCAGGACCAGGAGAATGAATAGGAAGAGCAAAAGTGAGAAAACTTGTGGGTCAAGTTAAAGACAGTTTAATGGGTGAAGGCATTGGGGGGGG
>JMFS01022327.1:0-15433 GCA_000699545.1 Podiceps cristatus
ATATCCTACTGAAGCAGTGCCTCAGACTGCTAATTAACTCGTGTCTCTCCCGCAGAGGTGTTGCCTTAACCACGTGTTATTCAAGTCATAGTTGACTGCTCGGTTCAGTAACAGCACGTGAAATACAGACTGCAGTCTGAATCCCCGGGGCTTCCCATGGTGTCGAGGCACTGAGAAGTACCTCGCTAGGCCAGTGATTGCCAGCCGATGATGCACATCAGAGGTGAGTCAGGGAGGTCTGCCAGGCTTGCTCACTTGGCCCCTTTGCCAAACTCAGCGCCGCCAGGAGCTGTTAGCACCCCAAGGAGGCTGCAGCGGGGATAGTAGCGCTGCTAGTACAGGAGGCAGTTCGGCCCCTTCTCGTGTCTGGTGCCCCCTCCTCCAGGGTTCCTTGACCTCGGGCTGCAGCCGTAGCGCCGTGCCTCTACGGAGGCTCGGCGCTGCTGCGGGTCCGGGGAAGAAGATGGACATGGACTCCCAAATGAGGGACTGGATGAGAGTAGGAGGAAGTGGACAGCAGTGAACCACTGCACTCACCACGCACCTGCATTTCTGATATGCCTGAGTGCCTACAGCATTTTCTGAAAATTGGCTTTTGGCTACTAGAAACTGCATAGCTACATGTAGGTAACTTGCAATAGCTAAAACTAGATCCCAGCAGTAGACAGTCCAGCCTCCATAAATGAAGTGCATGGGCTTCACATGCAGCCCTTGCAGGAAGGCAGAACCATTCAAAACACCCAGAGGGAGTCACCCAGAGCTAGTCAAAAGCAAAATGCAGGCAGAAGGATGTGCCTGGAAGTTGCATCCTCGCTTTACATACTTCCACCTAATCATGAGATTTCTTTTTATGGCTAATCAAAACTATATGGATAGGGCTGTCTTTATTTTTCACTAGGAGCCATGAAATTGCAGTTGTGATGACTAAGGATACAAGTGAAGTAAGGTCTGGAGAGAGATGTAATTTCTTTCATCAGCCTAAGTCAAAATGTTGGAAAGTCACAGACTTCTTTTTTTGGTTGTTACTGTTTTTTCCTTCCTTTAAATCTGGGCTCTGTTTTCTGATAATAATTACACAGTTCATCTGCAGAGCCGAAGTTTGTTCCTATACTTATCCACTCATTCAGATTACTTTTGCCATATACTTTTTTTATTAAATGGTTCACTGTCAGCCATGATGCAGAAAAACTATGGCCATCTATTTTGTTAACTGGGACTTGATTTCTCTCAGCTTAGGAGTCATAGAGGATTTCATGTTTTCAGGTGATTGCATATATGGCTGCCCATTTTTTTTATTATTATTATTCAGTTATCTGCTTGTATTTTGCAGAATTGAACCATCCAGTTTTGAAAGTGTTTTCTCTTTTTCTTACATTGTCCCTTCTTCCAACAGTCTTCCCAGGTTACCTACCTCTGCTATTTAGTTGCAAAAGCCTGTGATTGCCTCTTTGCATGTAACACTTCATTGTTCTGCAATGATCTTTTCTTCTTCTTCCTCTTCTACTTTCCCGTTGGCTATGACCACTGATTTCAGCTTTACATGAGACCACATTTTGTGGGTCAGTCTTTACCTAGCAATGTTAAATATCATTATCAGCACAAAGTTGTCTGAGCACCTGACTGATAACTCCAGTCAAATAATATATGCAAACATTTACCAAAAAAGTTTCATTAAATAAAAATTCCTCAAGGAATACCAAACCTGGGGAGTAAACAAATATAATTCATTACATGCATCTATATTGATTAGTATGCATTAATTTGCTTTGTAATTCTTGTATATAGGCTTGTTGTGTATAGCAAGGAGTTTTGCTCCATACAGGTAGCTGCAAGAATCAGAGTGAAGCAATGTTCAAGCATAGAGGAGGATCTTGAACTGTTACACGTATGGTTTTAATAAACCAATGATTTTATTTTACTTTGAGCACACTGTATGAAGAAATGACGTGATTCTATCTGATGATGGTAGACGTTTATGATTAGCAGCAGGTCTCTAGAAACTTCTAGGGAAATATAGCTGTAAATGATATGCAAGACTGACATGAAAATTTTAGTTTAATGTAAATGGGAAAAGCACAGGAAGACGCATCATGTCAATGGCATTGTTGCTTGAATAGGCCTGGGGTCTATTCAGCAGAGAGGCAGGGGATACATGCAGTAGAGTGGGCAAACATTTAACCTCTGAAGTAGATACTGCAATGGCAGAGAACACTGTGAGTTTTAACTTGCAGGAAGGTGGTTAAGCTCTCAAGGGTGTGAGATGTTCCTGGTTGGGAGATGCATGCTGGGAAACTGGGAATCGTAGAATCATAGAATCATTTAGGTTGGAGAACGTTGAGTCCAACCGTAAACCTAACACTGCCAAGTCCACAACTAAACCTTGTGCCTAAGTGCCCCATCTACATGTCTTTTAAATACCTTCAGAGACCATGACTCAAATGCTTCCCTGGGCAGCCTGTTCCAGTGCCTGATAACCCTTCTGGTGAAGAAATTTTTCCTGATATCCAATCTAAAGCTCCCCTGGTGCAACTTGAGGCCATTTCCTCTTGTCCTAGCACTTGCTACTTGGGAGAAGAGACTGACACCCACCTCTCTACAATCTCCTTTCAGATAGTTGTAACGAGCAATAAGGTCTCTCCTGAGCCTCCTTTTCTCCAGGCTACACGATCCCAGTTCCATCAGGCACGCCCTGCTCAGACTCCCATTTGCGGTACATACCCAGTCAGTTTTTCACAAGTGGATATCAAATTATACCTTTACAGGAGGTAGAAGTTAAATTTACACACAGGATCAGCACCTCTTAATGTCTTTTTTATTTTTTTTTCCAAATGACAGTAATATTTGCTCTAGCAGCGTACTGATGTCAATTCACTGCCATGCACCAGCAATTGTTGAGCTCTAAAAGGAGCTGGTGCAGATTTCATTTAGCTGTTTTTACTCCCAAATCAACTTAACTTCTTCAAGTATCTGAAAACAGATTCCATTTTCCCCCTTCCAACACCTCCAAATTAATTTGGCAGGTATTGTAACCTACACTAAAACAGTATCAGAGTTAGCAGTCACGTTTTGATTGTCAGGTTTGTAAGTACTGTTTTGTGAAAACTAGGGGAGACATGACAGGTTTCCGGGGCTTGATGGAAAGCTCACTTTTGACTTCTTGGCATCCGTGTTTTGTCATCCAATTATCTTTTTTCTCAGCCTTCTCTTTCCTTCCTTCCTTCCCCCCCCCCCCTTTTTATTTTTTCCAAATTTCCAAAGGAAATAAAAATTGAATAAGGAGAGAATATAATTTCTATGTCTCTGTGATTCTGAGTCCTTTTTTGCATGAAAACATTTTGAAAGAAGGATCAAATAATATTAGTGTTTGTAAAATGATTTTTTAAGATTAAAAATATAAGAAATTTAACTGGTATTAATTTCAGTCTTTTCCAAAAAGCATAATTGGAGATTTCATATATCTTTTTTATTCCAAACCCACTATGACTTTATTGTCATAAGGCTTTGTGTGTTGCTCTTCTGCTTTTTTAAATTTTTCTTTCACTTTGAAAAAGATTGTGTCTGCATTTTTCTGCTCTTCATGAAACATAAATTGCTTTATCATTCTCAGGAGAAACGTAAAGAAAATAATGAATTGAGACTGTTAGCTATCCCCCCATGGAGCCTGTCTGGGGTAAAAAATAGATTATGTCGTACTGAATAAAAGATCACTGAAGTCTGTTCTCTTAATATTCCAAGCTAAGGCTGCTCCTTCTGCAACCATTTGTTTTGCTGATGGAATATCTAAAAGGCTGTCAGGGAGCACAGAGGATTAAAAATTAAGCAGAGACAGGACTACTTAGAAACAGTCATTCCAAGATTGCAAGTAGTTTTGAGGGCTAAGAGGAAGCTGTGAGTGAAATGCTGGGGGCACTCTTTGGATTCTCAGTAAAATTCTGAATTACCTTTGAATTCCCTTCATTAGACAGTTTATGTTTATAGCAGGAGAGCTAAAGCTATGGCTGTATCTTTGAAAAAGAGAAAAAAAAAAAAAAAGAAGAGGAAAGTAAATGATGCACCTTGTGGTGCCTCAAGGGACAGTTTTGCAATCACGCTGAGCCTAATTGACGAACATGTTGTGCTTGCGCCAAGTCCTCAAAGATTTCATAGCACGTCAGCAAATATGCTACTATTCGCAGTTCACTTTGATATTATTTGGTTTGTGTCAATGCTGTGGAACTGTGGTAAAACAACATGTGATTTGTTTCCAGCCAGCTCACCCATAAAAATCATCAATCAGCCCATGCTGTTATTCATAGAGGGGCACCTGTGTGGACAGGTTGGGTTAGATGAACAGTAGTGTCAGGTTTAAATTACAAGCAGAACAATTTAATGGAGACAGATTTAAAACATGGAGCTTTGTCATTATGGGGAAAGAAAGAAGCAGCGAGACCTGCTGTGATTTCAGCTTCTTCAATAGCTCTTGTTTACGAATGAGAAGAAATAGAAGAATTCAGCCTAAGGTAATAGTGGTTGGCATTTGTTTTTATTTTCTGATGTACAAATAATTGTATTACGTATGTTTTGACATACCTATTGTGAAGAATGGAAAATAACTATCAGAAAACAGAAAGAAGACAGTTTGATCAGTTGTACCATCTACATCAATTCCATATGATATTTTTATTGGATTAATCATTATTTAAATTTGTGTGGAGAAGTGGAGTTAAGATGACAATTTTTAGTGAAAACATTAACATTATTAATTCTGCAAAGTTAAGAACTGTTACCATTTTTAAGTTAGAGGAATATCTTACAGGTTTCTGCATAAATGGTGAGCAAAGTATTTGTAGAATCTCACAGTACCTAGGGTTCTGCAAAAGATTCCAGATTGACCTTTAGGTTTAAGTGAGAGGCTTTGTAGTTTATTAAAAATATATGTATCTTGTAGACAGATGGGCTGTTTTTTTTATTTTAGAGAAAAAAGATGATCTATAGAAATCCAAATGAGTTGTATTAATCTGAAATCAAAAGTTCTGCCTTTTTATAAATGTGTTTTAAATTCTAAGTTTAAACCTAGCATTTGATCATTTTGTTTAAAATGGCCTTCTACAGGAAAATCAATGTGAGGGGTCATTCACTGATGTGCTACTAATTTTATACTGATGTAACCCCACTGAAATAATAAAGTTGTGAAACGATGCCCCTGGTTTTCCTCCCCATATGGCAGTGTTCATGTTCAGGAAGTATGTCTGAATCTATAGATGAATGTCTGATGTCAGTACTATTTGGAAAGGTATTTAGTAAGTGTAGTTATGAACTATACAAGGACAAGAGGCCTTAATTCTGGACTAGCTTCTCCAGCTCCCACTTCCAGTCATCACAGGGGTGACACAGGCGCTTCACAAGTTTGACCTGCAGATCGTTATAAACAGCTGGAGCTCGCTCTTGAAAGGAAGATCTTGCAAGGCTTTCAGGGCTTGACAGGAAAGCTAAAAATTCTTTTCCGTCATGGCAATGATCTTATTTGCCTATCAATTTTTTTGGCCTATGACTTTTCAACATATCTAGAGCTATGCTTCATTTGTGCACCCCACTCGATTTATATCAGCTTCTCTGGTCCGTGTCAATTCTTGCTTCTTATGTGATTCCTCTTCGATTTGTGAGTCCAGGATAACCATAGTCCTAAGAACAGATTGATGCTTTAGAAAAGCCTGTTTGAGCACTGATTTCTAGGTTGTCCTTTGTTTGCCCAGTCTGTTTCCTAGAAATGATGATGTTGCTAGGGTCCTGGTGGCTTTCTACAGTCAAGCAGCTGTTTGGAAAATCCCGATGTACCCAAATTCTATTTGAATTCAGTTGCGGACCCTTGCTCAGATGTTAGGAATTATCTCCCAAGGTTATGGTAATTATGTCGTTATCTACACAATGCCTTAATTTCCTCCTGTGTAAAATTGCATTCATGATTCTTATCTAGCTTTTGAGCCCTTTTAGAACTGAAGAGCATTATTAATTTCTTTTTCTGTCTGCTAGGAGAAAGAGCAGCTACTAACCATGATAGGAATTGTTAATGAACTTTAAAGAGCCAACTTCCTAGCAAATATTTTAATTGTTAGAAACTCAACTTCATCATATTTCAAGCTTTTGCACTCTTCTGTGGAAGACACATTCTATAGAAGTCAGGAA
This sequence comes from Podiceps cristatus, assembly GCA_000699545.1. Classification (NCBI taxonomy): domain Eukaryota; kingdom Metazoa; phylum Chordata; class Aves; order Podicipediformes; family Podicipedidae; genus Podiceps; species Podiceps cristatus. The sequence goes on from JMFS01022327.1 coordinate 6,163, forward strand.
CTGTGTGACTGGCTTTTCCATTTCCAGAAGACTTGGAATAACTGGTTCATCTGGTGGGATCTTTGCCCAAGTAAATGTATGCAAAACCTTAAATCACCCCTTCCCTTTGCACTGATTTTGCAACAGTCTTATTGACATAGTTGATATGCTTTATTACAGCAAATAGAGCAGGAGTGATTTAAGAAGTTTCCTGGCAACTCCACTCACATTATTCTGTAGGGACTTTCGGTATTCACCTTCCCCGCTTCAGCCTCCTGGCAGCATTTGGCTTTCTCCATGGCACTGGTCAAGCCTATATGTATGCTACAGCATACATTCCTCTGTATCTTTTGTCCTTACTCAAATCAGGAGGACTGAAGTGCAGGAGGAACACAGTAAATGGTACAAAGAGTAGACTTAATCTAAGCAAATTTTAGGGATATAAAAATCTGGGATAGCTAATCTACATTATTTGCATAGGCTCCTTCTCAAGCCAAGCCAATAAAAAGGCAGGGGCACTTCCACAGGGAAATTAGTTTACCTTGAACATTTAGGCTAAGATGGAATGAATCCTCTTTCCAGTCCAGAATGCCTGTTCCTTTGCAAGGGAAGGTCTTTAATTTCTTCTACCTTTAATACTATTCTACTTCACGGAGTTGTTGCCAAACAATAAATTTGTAGTTAAGGTTTTGTCTCTGTGATGATCAGAGCCAGTGATCCACATCCACAAGGAATTTATATACCATTGCACTTAGCTCCTTTAATTAAATATCTTTCAGAAATGTATATTTTTTAAATAACAAGTTAGTAAGACCATAAATATTTCCTTCAAACTTAACAAAACTGCTTTGTAATTTATAGGTGGAACATTTTATACACTGCCTTTTACTTTAGCGTATCATGACTGAAACTTAGTAGTAATCTTGGGAGCTTTCTCTTGCTTTTGAGAGTATTGTTGAGAAATGTAGGAAAAAACTTTATACAGTTTCTCGTGCTGTCAAAAATTAGTTGGTCCTCTTCAGGTATAAGAAAAGAATCATCCTGAAGATTGTTTTTACTCCTGCATGACCTAGCACAGCAAATCTGAATATGCTTAAAAGAATGTAATAAAATAAAATGAGGAGAATAGAAAGCATTACAAATAAGAAATTAATCAAACAAAATAGAGTATATTCTTCTTAATGGGGGACAGTTGAATGCATGGTCAGATCTATCCTTCACTCCTTTCTACATAGACTATTCTGGGAATGTTAATAACTTCTCAACAAGAGTCAAAACCTGAGATGGAAAGGTATGGCTCAGAGGGTTGTGGAGCTACTTAAAGCTGTATTATAAATCTTCTGATTAAGAGAACGGCGGTGCTACAACAAGTTAGAGGGAATGCAGTGTGCAGCTTTCTGTCATGTACCCCACCTCATATAGCTAGAACATCTGGTTGAAAGAAGAACACTGAGTGCTATTAGCAGGTGCCAGTAGCGATTGTGATACTTCCTCATGTATGTAGCACATGAACATGATATCAACAGTGGACTGCACTGATAATTTCCAGTATCACAAATCTGTATTTTCACAGTTAGAATATCTGCCACACACTGCATTAGTTAAATCTCTTCTTGTGGACCTCGTTGAAAATTGGTCAGAAATGCTTAATGTACTTGTGAGAGAGACGAGTTGGAGTGTAGCTAGCTGTATGTGCTCATACATGCTTGTTTGTCTGTGTATGTTTGTGTGGGAGTGATTTAACTTAAATACAATTGGCGCGTGTTTGTGCTGTTTAATTTGTATTCTAGCACATGGCATCTCCATGCATTCCCAGGGCTAAACCTGCCCTGCTGGCAGGACAGTCTGTGTGGTTTTCTGACTAGAGAAGTTTTTCTTGCATGAGAGGTGTAATACTGGGGAGGATTTGTTGACTAGAGAGTTGCCAAGCTTGGAAGAATGCAAAAGTGGGAGAGAAGGAAATGGGAGTGATGTGCCTTTTAGGGTGGTGCACCTCAGCAATTGTATTAGGCAAGGGCATTGTGTGGACCACCATGAACACAAAAGAACGGCTGTTTGTTCTTTGACCAGACTGTGAGCAGTGGTGCTCGTTCCAGGAGCCTCAGTAGAAGTGGCAGCCTTCTAGAATAGCTTCTGTGGGTGAGCATGTATTTCTTCTTTGAAAACTCTTTTTTCTGAGTGAAAGTAGAACTATTCTGGGTTGTTGACAGATTTAAGACCAGCAGGGAACATGCCATTCCTTGGCTGTATGAAGGAGGAGAGCACATTGTATTTTCAGTTTTAGATATTCCCCTGAAATGGTGGGGGGATAAGGACGCCTCCATCACTGCTCTGTCACACATGCACAACACCCAAAAGAGGAAAAGGAAAGACAGGACGGCAACTAAGCTCTGTCTCACCCTCCACACCAAAATGAGAGCCTCATTGTCTCACAGGGCAAAGCAGCTCTGCACTGATGCCAACAATAACCACAGACCAAGGTGCCACATTTTGGTCCTCAATAAATGACACATGATGTCCAATGAGAAATCAGCACTCGAGGTATTAATTTATTTTAATTTTCCAGGCTGGCTGTCTTGGTGAATAGATTTTACTCACTGTATAGCAAGGTCGCTGTGACAAATTTTGAAAAAAATACAAGTTCAAGTGTTTTTTGGTTTCACAAACACATGAGCTCAGTGAAAAAGAACAGACTGAGATGGCAAGGAGAACAGCCAATCCTGTTATATTTGTCTTTCTTATTACTGACTTGCCATGATAAATATGGAAAATTATATTTGGCTAGAAGGAGGCTGAGAAAGGGAACAGATGGCCACCAAAAGAATACTAGAGCAGCTAATAGTCACTGGCATATTTCCGTGATAAGAAATTTAAATCTGAAGCCAAGCAGAAGGGTTATCCATTTTTTTCTGATCAGGGTACTGTGTATGAAACTGATCCTGCTATGCTCTGACTAGATGAAGGTGGGCTTCCTGAAATGCATTCACCGAATGGAATAAACAACCTCTATCCTGCAGTTAACGGCTCTTGCAGTTATGCTGACAGAAATAGTTGACAAGGTGGGGAAAATGTTTATGTTCCTACTGTATTTTCAGTGACTGAGAGTGCATTTGCTATGGCTTTTTAATATATTGCATGATTTAACATCTACATTGCATTCTTTCTATGTATCTACAGGTTTTATTCAGTTTTGATAGAGGACTGAGAGGAGAAAGTGCCCATTTAAATGAGGAGACAATGAATTCTATATTTTATATATTCTGTATTTTATAATTTCTGAACTGCTAATGCATTGCTGATTTCTGTGGTCAACTGGGAACCAAAAAAAAAAAAAAAGCTGACATTTTGAGAATTATGAAAATGTCTCACAATTTCTGATTTTGCAGAATGCTGTATGCTCAGTACCCAAAACTCCTTATGACTGCAGACGAGGTAGTGAATGAGGAAATTGTTCTGTTTCTTGAGTGATAACTGGTATTAGCAAGATAATGACCAGTAACACATGATTGGAAGGACTGGAATGGCAGGAAATGATACTTTGGGATTGAAATGCAATATTGGAGCTGTAGGACAGGCCAAGTGCTACGGGAGTAGGACAGCCAGGAGTGAAATGGACTGGAATAGTAACAGTTGCTGCAGTTTTTCTTTAGAGCACATCTGCCAGAATTAAACCAGTCACAACAGCTCAGCTGTAGATCCCATACTAGATGTACAGGATTTTGCTAGAGCAGCAGCTGATGGGTCATCTGGATCAAGACCATCAAATAAGTCGTTGTGGTGGACTAACTGATGAATCCACCTGCTCCCCATTCAGCCACTGGCAGGACTGTTGTAGGCACAGATTAGTTTTTCCACTGGTAAAAGATTAAGCTATTTACTTATTTGAGGGAATGTTATGAGGGCTGATCAGTTACTGATTTTAAGGTGTTTTGAATAAATTGCTCGGAGAGCTGAAGAACTATAAACCCATAAGCAGGTTTTGAGAAAGAGAGAGGAAGAGAATCACAAATTTCCATGATTAAAAAAAGGCACAGCCATGGGCTGATAGACTGATTTTGCTTTTGCATTGCAAAAAGAGAAAACTGCATCTCAAATTCTTGAGTATCTTTTCCCGGTGAATGGAAATTAGGCAACACATTTTGGTGATCGGACACCTGCTTCCTTTTTCTTGATGAGTTTTAAAGATATATTGTGCATTATTCATGCTTTAATAGTAAATGCAATACATTTTGAACTTTAGTAATACAGACATCTCTGCATAGCCTTTTAAAAGTACGACTAACAAATAAAATGCCATTTTGGGGTGAAGACTGCAGTCTGCACAGGTATGTGAAGTCCACTGCCTCTTTGGTTTTCAATGATAGCTGTTTCTCTCTAAAATCATGGCTTTATATTGATTTGTAGTTAGAAAAGCACAAAGTGGTTAAGAAACTGGCTCTAAATCAAATGTAATGTTTTCATCTGCTCCAGAAACTGAAAAATAAAGCTAGCTGGGAGTATAGATGAGACACAGGAAAAAGTATAATGTGCACTAAAATTAATAGTCTTATTAAGAACTATGTTGATATATCTAGTAGAGTTATGAATGTGGATCCCAGACTCATCTTCATAACAAATTATATTCTCCCTTGAAACGCAGGGTACGTAGTTTGCATGTGAAGTGTTTGTAAAAATACCCTGGCACTGGGTTTTCCATAGATCACCTACATAAATTCACACTGGAGTATAGTGACCACAAGGACATTGGGTGCACTGGGCACAGTATACCATGCTCTGGGGCATTCCTATGCAGGATGCAATAATCCAGTGCTTCTCTTCTGGGGGCATTTGTTGTGGTGGCTCTGGGGATGTTTTGGATTTATAGCACATAATCCCTTACCCCTGGCCTGCTGATCTCTAGTTCCAAAGCTGGAAATAACTATGTCCCGCAAAGACAGGTCTTCATACCTTTCCCTTTCCTAATACCCTCCTCTGCTCAACAGATATCCATGACCTTCTCCCTCAAAATGTACCCAGTTAGCACAAGGCTAAACCCAGAGCTGCTGTTGTCAGCTTGTTCTGAATCTGAAGTTTACCCTTTAAGCTTGCAGAAGGACTTATTTATTTTTTTTTCCTGACTTTTCAAATGAAAAGAAAGAGAAAATACCTGCCATGGACACTAACAGCACAGTTGTCCCAAGGGCAGTTTCTAGCTGATCCGCCCAGTGTTAGTGGTGTCTTCATGGTTGACAGTGAGACAGTTGAACCTGCATGTCAAAGAGCAGCATTTCCATCATGTGACCAGGTAGATTTGTACATAGAGTTTTCTCTCCATATTTAGTTTGGGGGTGTCTTCTACAGGTCTCTAATCTAACCTCATCTCCAAGGATGGAGATCCCACAGCCTCTCTGAGCACCTATTCCATACTTACAGGGCAGGATGTGTCAGAGCCATTGCACATGTCTCTTCGGCTTGATCCATGGCTTTGTAGCAATGCTGATGTGCCCTGGATATATCGGGGTCACCGTATGTGCATGGATCAGTTTGTACACAAGCGTCCCTCACCCACTACAGATCCTATATATATATGCAGTATATCGGCACAGATGTAGCAGTCTAATCTGAGTTGTCCCTTCTTTCCGGCTCAGACAGAAGCCCTTTTGGTGCGGTGAGGCTGCATCATGGCAGATGTTTCATAGCAGTAGCCAGGCAAAACACATTAAGCATACACCTCCGGTACACAGACATATTTTCATGTGGACTAGCTGAAGTCCACAACAAAGGCCTTTAAAAAGTGATCCCCTGGCACTGATACTGGCACTGGATAGGCTAAAAGTAATTTTAAAGAGCAATGACTTTATCATCATCAGATGCTCTGCCCATTTAAGACTGTGTGACAAGTACAGCCTGTAGAAGACCTGGCGACAAAACAGATAAAGAAGAATACCGTGCTGCTTTATTTAAGTATTTTAATCTGCAGCTCACATCCATATGATAATTTTGGCTGCAAATTTGTTATTTTGAAACTCTAAATTAAAGTTGCCCACTCATGCCTCCAAGTTCCTCTGCTTCTGGAGAAAATATTGCTGTTCTACCACTTTAAAACTTCTATAGTGGAACTGATGTGTCTGCTTGAATAAAGATGATTATTTTTACTGTGAGTAGAATGACATTTTGTCTCAGAGCCCAGGGACAAGGCAGCACATTTGACCAAACCCAATGGGGTACACTCCAGACTATAGAGCAGAGCTCCAAGCTGCTGTAGCCACAGAGTTTTCAGTCTCAAAATTATTTTAAAGATTTTTGCAACTTACTACAGTCAGTTATTGCTCAGAAATGTACAGTGCTACTTATCATGTTCATCTTCATAAAAAAAACTGCTGAAAGCACTAGTGGAATCTTAAAAATGATGAGCAGCTTAGCACTTTCCCCATGTTTCTGGTTTTTGTATTTGTTGCTACCATTATCTGTCCATTGGAAGGACTGGATTTTTTTTCTCTATCTCAGTAAATTTAAACATTGATTTGTGGTTTGTTTGATTGTTTGTTTGTTTTTTAATTATAACACAAGTTGAATCAGTTTAATGCTGCTATTAATTAACAATGGATGGGTTCACAATCTACCTTGTGAGGCAGTTTAAAGATTCAGTATCTGCTTTTGAGTACATATTTAAGGATAGCAAAGGCCCACCCCCACTTCCCCTCCGCTGACCACATGGGCATATCAAGCATGCTGAGAGGCATAATAGGCAAAGCAAGCTGTCTCTGCACCTGCCCACAAAACAGCTGTTCGACTGGGAGAGGAATTGTTGGAGCGTAGCGCATTTTCAGCAGCTTTTGTGGTCCTCTGTCATATACTGTGTTGGCACAGGCATTGCCACAAAGGAAAGAAACACAGAAACCATACAGAGATTTCAGGATTTTTTCCAGAATAATTTTTGTTAAAGCATCATTTCATGTTTTCAGTCTTCCCATGTAGATGCATTTTCTCAGTCTCAGCTGTCTGTTCAAGAGAGAGATCATCTGGGATCTAACAGAGTCTTCCACCAGGTATGTGAGTCTTCAGCTGAATTTAAAAATACCTGAATGCTTGTTTTCTAAAAGACCCCTTATAATAAATGAATCTGAGCAGAGGGAAGTCCTTTATTCTTCCCCTATAGCTGTATGACTGTCCCAAGTGCCTGTGAGTATCTTGGTTTTTCTAGCTTTTCAGTAGCATTTGAGGCATTTCTTCTGCCAAGCCACTTTTGTTTCTTGAAGCTTTCATAAAAAGTCCGCTGGAATCTCAGTTCTAAGATTTTAAAAACTTTTCCATAGCATTGGGAAAGAAAACTTAGTCATTCAAGTTGGTTGGATTGAGAGCTTTGTTTATTTACTTTTTGAAAAAACTATCAAACCTCTTCTTTATTGTCAAAAGCCTGACATACATGCTTCTATCCTTTCTCAGTAACAAAAATTTCACAGGCTTACATAGGCCATAGCTTTAACTCTCTGGACCTGTTCTGTATTTGATAGCACATAGTCGATCTATTTCAGATCTGTTTCAAATCTTTTTTATCATTTATTATTTGCCAAAGAAATAGTCTACCTCAAAAATTTTCTGTGCTAGTAAGAGTGTGATTTCTCTCACTTTAGATATCCAAGAATATTAGTGGTCGTAAACCCGCCACCTTAAATGATTGACTTTAAAGAATGAGTGGTATATAAATGTTTTGAAAATAAGAAATGGAAGATGTCTAGAGGAAGAAATAGTAATCCTGGGGTTTTCAAATTAGTATAAGCATTTGTTTTTCAGTAAAGTTTGCACAGAGCTTCTGTTTTCCTCACTAAGGAGGAGTGCAACAAAGGGGCCTCATCAGAGTAAATTCCATGGGAAATGAGGGGAGAGGAAATATTGAGAAACCAGTGCAGGGAAGACCCTCCCACTGACTCCATCCTGGTGTTTTGCAGCAGTCCAGTCCCAATTTCTACCACTAGGAATAGCTAATGATGTGGCCTGCCATTTACTCTTCGTGCCTGCTTATTACCCTACATATGCTTTATTTTCCCCACTCAAAGGAGTCCTGCTGTCTGTTCAGTTTCCAAACCCAACCACCTTTTCCAGCTGAAGCAGTCAGTGCTCTGACGCTGAATGGGGATGCCGTTGTGGGGAAATTTTCATGCCCTAAAATGTGCCAGGCTGCCTAATTGCCTGGGCAACCTCCTCCTGCCCATGAACCCAACTAGTAGCGGCCAGAGCATATCTGCCCTTTTCCCCTTCACCATTAGGTGTCAGAAGTGAACCATACACATTTTCCAGGGTTTTAAATCCCTCTGTTTTTCGAAGGTGTTACACAGAATTGCTTGCTAAGTCGTTATGTAATATTTACTTGTGCTTTCTATTTAGAAAGTCAGTCGTGGTGTTCTTTCCCTCCCACATCTGGAAGGTCAAGCAAAGCATGGTTTGGGTGCAGACACTGCAAACCCTCCCCCCCTTGAAAGCAGCCTGCCTCAGATAACAAACAAGAGTTTGCAGAATGTCCTCCCTTCTCTTCAGGTGAGTTACAAAGCTCTTGAACATCTTGTGTTTGCCTGCTTAATCAGCTTCTCTCTAAGTACTGCTAAGAAAGTGGCAGTGGCTCAAGTGTGTTTGTGTGTGGGAAGAGAAAAATAATTTAGTGTCAGCATTTGCATCAGTTTCTGTTTTCAGCCATAGTTAAAGAGAAAAAAAAAAGGGGGGGGAAGAACTATAAACAGACAGATTACTTAGCAGCATGGTTGTCTATATCTCCAGTTTATTTTAATAGACACTGAACATCACAGGAAGTTCCAAACATCTTCACTTTAGCATTCCTTGTGTCTCATTTTTTTCACAAATCCTATGTCCATCCTATGTCTGTACTCTTCTTCCCTTGTTACTTCTCTCCCAACAAATCAGGGACCTGCACTGCTCACCACCACTACTCTGATCACTCCTTTTTTCCACCTTTCTTCTGCTTCAATGGAGTCTATTGAGAGACTTCACAGGCTCCATAGGGCTCCGATATGAAGTGTTCTCAGATCTCTTGCACTGAAAGTCCCCACATGATACATTTTATTTGGGAAGTCAAGAATCTTTCAAATACTTTGACTTTGAAATTGGCAGCTTGCCACTACTACAAATTATTTAATTTGATTGGGGGAGGTGTATCATTGGGCGACGCTACAAGTTGCAAAATAGCATGAATGATGAGGTGGAATTGGTTAGTCTCCAAAATAATTTCAGTTTTCTTTAAAGCTTAGTTCTGTGGCCTTCATAAGTCAAACCTGCACTCAACTCCTACAAAAGCCAATGA
>KL260087.1:8418-43830 GCA_000699545.1 Podiceps cristatus
TTGGAGCGGGTCCAGAGGAGGCTACAAGAATGATCCGAGGGCTGGAGCACCTCTGCTGTGAGGACAGGCTGAGAGAGTTAGGGTTGTTCAGCCTGGAGAACAGAAGGCTGCAGGGAGACCTGATTGCGGCCTTTCAGTAATTAAATGGGGGCTATAGGAAAGATAGGGAAAATATTCTCAGTAGGGACAGCGGTGACAGGACAAGGTGTAATGGTTTTAAATTGAATTGGGGTAGGTTTAGGATATAAGGAGGAAATTCTTTACAATGAGGGTGGTGAAATACTGGAATGGGTTGCCCAGGCCCAGAGAAATGGTGGAGGCCCCATCCCTGGAAACATTCAAGCCCAGGTTGGACGGGGCTCTGAGCAACCTGATCTGGGTAATGGTGTCCCTGCTCACTGCAGGGGGGTTGGACTAGATGGGCTCTAGGGATCCCTTCCAACCCAAAACATTCTATGATCCTATGATTCTATGATTATTAGAAAGAGACACCTTCTTCCAGAAGACAAGTGGAATAGTTACGGATGGGCTTGAAAGCAGCTCTATTCGGGCATTCAAATGTTGGTCAGTCAGAATATGCTGGCTGTCTCCAATGCCTCTGGCAAGACAGGAATTTCCAGCAGCTTATTGTGAGCTCGGACAGAAATTCACTCATTGGTGATATCTTTGGGCCAATCCAGCTCACCCATTTTACGATGTATTGCGTAAACCTGTGAGGACACCTGTCTTTATTAAGAGCTATATTAAACACGCCATCAAATCTTTTAGATATCTAAAAGTTAGTCAGAAAGAAAATTACTTCAAATTAGACTCCTCTCCAGTGATTAAAACTGATTACAGAGGAAGCTTAGGCTAGATTTGAGCTAAGTTTTATGAGTACTTCCCCTAAATGACCCTAGGGGTTTTAAATTAATCTGTAACTATGTGATAGTAAATGTGTACCTGTTTCTTTACCAAAGAAGAACATCTAATGTTCAGGATTTGTTCAAGTCCACCAGAGAAGAGACAAAAGCAATTCTGAGTTACCAGTCTTCTTACTTTAAACATAAGTGTTCCTCTTTGTTTTGTCAACTACAATGTCACTATTCATGTCTGTAAAGTTTTGTGTGCTGCCACAATTATAGCTGAGTGGAGTGACTCTGAAACTGTAGACACTTTGACAACAGCGTAAATCATTATGTTATTATTTCAATCTAAGCAATCAGAATTTCATAAGAGAAATCAATTTTTAGCACAACTTCTTGCATTCAGTTTAAGTTGAAAATGAAAGTGAAGTTTTCAGGTTGTGAAATAGCACGCTGTTAGCTCTGAAAATCGTGACAAGAGCTTCAGTCCTTCACTTGCACAAATGTCTGTCTCAGTCACTTCACAAAACAGAACTGTACACTATCTATCTGCAAGATATCACTTCTTCCAAAAGTGAGCATTCAAAACTGTATTAGTAGAGCCAATGTGACCAAACATATTAAAATACATTGTTCCTTGTGTATGTTAAGGTAACTTCATGATTTACAACACACATATTTTGTGAATACATGCAGTTAGTTTCTCAGTGCTTGGAAGTTTAGCTTTATGACTTAATTTACCTATTTCCATAAATCTTTGTAAATCATCATGATTTATATGCAAACAAAGCTTTTCACATTCTCAAAATTTCAAATTCAATTGCCTAATGGCAAAATTCCATTGAATTTACTGAATTTCCAGTATACAAAATGGGTTTACTTTCAAAGGTTATATGCAGTACTGTTTTTTATGGGAGAGTAGCTGCTCAAGAGTTTTGGTAAATAAAACATTGTTAAGGTACACCAGTATGGAAGAAGCCAACTTAAAAATCCTAAATGTTGTCTTACCTGCAGGCCAAATTAAAAGGATTTTCAGTACTCACTTGAAACTCTGATTGACTTTTTTAAAAAAACAATGACTTTGTTTTGTTCTTTTGTTCTCTACAGGTTGTTATCACCCTGTCTATATCCATTCTTTTAGTTCTTTATTTATTTTTTAGTCACCTTTCCTTTATCTTAACATTTGCCTGTGCAATTTTATAGAGACATTTCATTTATATCCTATTTATGTTATGAAATTAAACACAGATATAACTTATCACAATAAGGTTTGTCTTTTTTATGTCCTCTAATTATAATAGAATCTGCATAGGTGTCAAATGCAAAGTATGTTTTGTTTTTTGTTTTTTGTTTTTTTGTTTTTTTTTTTTTAACAAGAGAAATTCCTGGAGACTGATTTTGGACAAAAGCTGTAAAAAAAATAACAAGACTAAAATCAAGGGTCATTATTGAACCATTTATGTTACCAATCACCTATTAGAGGAACATTTATGCACTATTAATGATAGAGTGAAATGTTTTTCACACCCCTTAACAGAATTACTTTTACTTCTGAGGTGCTTTCAAGAGAGTCTTACAAGCATAAAACCTTTGTTCTGGGAGTGGAAAATAACGCATTAAACAACCCACATTTCTGGTCTTACCTTTTGTTAATGTAGAGTACTCCTACCTCTTGCACACTGTTGTTGACAATTATTTTACAGGGACAAATCCATATTTTCCCTGTTAATGGAAACAGTGAGTTCAGTTCTATCTTCAGGCTGGGAGGGCACTGGCAAAAGAATGGATTTTCATAATATTTTTATAACAAGTGAAGTAAAATCATACACAACTAGCATTTTAAATCTTCCTTTAACACCAAAGAATCAGTGATTGCATGAAGATTTTATTCTTAGGTCTGTTAACCATCTTTTTTCGTCTCTTTGTCCAGTATTTTGGAATCTAAGCATGTGCTGCTGCATTTGTTATTCCTTTAGGTTTCTTTATCAGAAACTATTTTCATGAGCATTAACTCCTAATCTGTTGTAGAGGCCTGTAAAGTACCAAGTACTTCTCTACTAATGCCTTTCCCCATGGCTGTGCCATGACTACATCTAAAAGATTTTTTGGTTGAATCATTTATTTTATTCTCACTTACATAACATTGTGCTGACTTGAGAGCCAATGAACAAATGCATTATAGAAGCAGTTTGGAAAGGGGCTGAGTACAAAGTGTGGAGCATTTCATATTACTGAAAATCTGACAAGGTGGCTTGATTTGTACTACCTAGGAAAAGATAATGAAGGCTTTGGGGCAAATAAAGACATCTTTGAATGTTGGGTTTTCAGGGTTTTTTTGTTTTGTTTTGTTTTTTTCCCTAGGAGTGCTTTGGGGTTTTATTTGTGTTTAGTTTATGATGTGGAACTATTATGGTCTAAAATCTCATTATGCTACTCAGCCTCTGGACACAACAGAGAGACATCTTCTGTTATGGAAAACTATTAAGCCACATACAAGATAGTAAGAGAAAGATGAGCTCAGTTAGAAAGATGGATAGCAAAAAGAAATTATCAGATGGAATATTAAGGACAATAAGTATATTCCAGTTTAATAGAATCTTTGGATGCTTTGGGAGAGAGAAGTATGTTTTGCAGACTGAAGTTTCCAAATGCAGGAAATCATCAATTGCAATCCAACTCATGTGACTACCTGTGACTATTTTTATAACTAGAATTGTGTATACTCTTAAGTCAGGAGTGATTTGCCATATATATCTCTCTGTACAGTGTGCTTCTTTTTCCAGCAAAGGGATTATGTTGAGATAAATCTACATTTAGCACATACAGAAGTCTATGATGCCTGAGTTACAGGTGTTTCCTCCACATATATTTTTACTAATTCTCTGAAAGAACAAAAGGCTCTTCAGATACTTTTTGCTGTAACTTTTTTTTTTTTTTTTTAATTCCTTCATTAGAGGCAAGCAGCACAATATGGCAGCACTGAATCACAAAGTTAGAGATAAAATTATAAAGCATTTGATTATGAATGTTCACAAAATAGACCATATTTTCACATAAAAATATGTAGGCCTTATGTTGCATTTATTTCTTCAATTACAGAAGAGATCATTATATTTCTGTAAGTTAAGCCACCAATGAATTCAGAATATTTAAGTGTCAGACTCATTTGCAACTTCAGGTGATCGGTTTTCCTAAGCAGAGAATGATATACCTGTGGATAAAGTCAGTTTTGCAAGTAATTGAACTTCATTCATAAGCACATGCTTCTTAATCCAATGCCACGACACTTTTACTCTATACAATAACTACAAATTACGTAGCTTATAGTAATGGAACTAAGCATTGTGTTGTCATAAAAGTTCAGGTTTAGAGGCAATTTATTTTCTTACACAGTTGTCAAATAAGCATTGCAGCTGAAGAAAAACTGACTAAAGGCCATAACCTTCACATCCACTGGCATAACCTAAGAGTAATTGTTATTTCAAAACAATACTCCAGGAAAAGAATACAGTTTTCTGATCTTAGCTGTATAAAAGAAATAACCTTAACTTCAGGGAAGAGAACAACAAAGTGGATCTTGCATTGATTTTTGCAAAGCATCTTACTGTTTCACTGTGTGTTGGGGGAAAATCACAGGATACTTGCTATATGTTTTTGTTTGTCTCCACTCTCCGGAATGTACATTCTGTCACTATAGAAAAGAATCCCAAACACATGAAACAATCGCAGAGCATTTATTCAGTTATGTAAGCCCACAATTAAATTGTTTCCCTCTTGTAAATCTATGCAATATAATAATTTTCTTCTGAAACCACAGGTAATCTGATCCAGGATCATAGCATTCCCCTTTTTGCCTTGGACAGAATAATCTTGGGTATATTTTCAAGTTTAATGTCAAGCAATTTAAATGCTGAAATTTTCATCATGGTTTAAAAAAACACTAGATTTTTGAAAAACAGTGAGAATTAATTAGGCAGCACCACTATACTAGCAAATAAAGTGGAACCAGAAAAAAATGTTATTTGATCAGCATCTGAACCATCATTTATTTTTCTTTTTCATCACTTGTCAAATCAGCAAAGAATATCTTTTCTTCTTCCATAGTTTTTTTCATCTAAAGTTCAATATGGAAAAGCATAAAATGACCAGGCATTTTATATAATCTTTTCTAAGCTCTAATAAATTACCAGTTCTAAACATGGGAGCTAGCTTGTGAGGACAGTCTTTATTTATCTAAGTTTCCTTATAGCTGTGGTGAAGCATTACTATCATAATGTGTCAAGGTATTGAATGCTACCTTTCTATAATGTGTTAAGCCACAATTGGATGAGTAGATTCTAGTTGTACTTCAGATCGTCAGCCTTATCCCAGAAGTGAATTTCATTCACTAGAATATTTTTGATTATTAACATGTCATAAAGTGCATCTAGTATTCATAGAATCATTCATAGAATGTATCTAGTATTCTACAGGTTCAGATCATGTCTCAAACAAATAGACAAAGAATAATGATCTTCAACAAGACTACTAGATATAAGTCATCCTGATGTAAATCTAATAAAAACTACTTTTGTGGTCATTCACATTCAGCAAAGTGCGACTGAGGCCTGAGACAAACTAGAAGAGGAGACACAAGTGATTAATGAATTGTATTGTATCTCTGAAGAGACGAGACAGAAAGGAAGCCTGAGAAGGTATAGAAACACTGCCACTAAGTCCAGACAAGGAGGTAAGGAAAAAAAAAATGAAATTGACAGAATTGATACAAGATATGAGATATCCATTAATGTATTTAGGCTGGAAATTAGAAGAAAGATTCTAATTACCAGAGAAATGAGGTTCTGAAAGAGTATTCCAATAGGAGAGCTGCTGACAAAGAGTAAATTGACTTAATATGGATCCCATAACACTTTGGAAAAGAGTTACTATGATATGGCCTTCTTCAGTATAGGGTAGACAACCCAAAGAAGGACAGGTAACTGAGCAAAAAGTAGACTGATTAAGAGGAGTAAAAGAAACAAGTAACAGTTTAAGCAACATGGAATTTTTTGTTCACAGATCCTTTCCAACAGCTTATTTAATAAACTAGGGTTTTTTGTCATTGTTATTGTTCAAGGATGGGGTAAAGGAATGATGGAAGATGTGTGAGTAACAATAATGAAAAATATGAGTTTGGAGAAGGGACTTGAAGGAAAAAATGCATAATATTCTTCATATTTTCTTTATGTTTTTATAAATTTGTGGTTAATTATTGAATGAAAAGAAAATATATAGTAATATAAAGAAACTCTGGGACATTGAAATGCAGTCTTGGATTGCATAAGATGCAAATACTTTTCTGAAGTGTTTTTCAAAAAAACACACACCTTTAAAAATCTGTATATCTGAGCTACTCAAAGGAAAGTCTGAAATATGAAAGTGGTTTGAAGGAAATTAACAATCAGAAAATAATTCTCTCAGCCTTAATGTATCAAAAGCTCTGAAAATGCAATAATTTATGACACCTCTATCACATTTAGAAAAGTCTTTTTTTGTTACTATTGTCACAGTATCAGCTAAGAAAATGAATCTAGTCTACTGTTTAATTAGCAGCATTTGTCTTACAATTTGTTTATTTCTTATACTCTTTTTTTATCCTGAAGAGTTGATGTTAATTAAAAAAAAACAAAAACAAAACAAAACCACAAACACAACACATTTTGGTCTAGTAGGTGATGCAAGAGTGTAGTTATCAATTATATTTATAACATTATTTGCCTTTGACATTATGGCTGTTATTGGAACTGTCCCTTTTACCCACAGGGGTTAATTACCATTTACTACTTCATTGAAGCTGATAATGGACCCCAATGGCCAGAAGATAATTGCAGGGTCCTTTATAATAATTTTGTTTGTCATGACACTTCCTTTCTTGTGCTGCATAATTTGCTTACTCAGCTAGGTGCCTTGGAAGATTTAATGCCATTTTCTCTACATTGAAAGAAGCATTCCCATCCTCAGGGTGAAAACATAAAAAAAAATAAAAAGTAACAATTAATGAACTTATATTCATTTTCAATATTTAGATCTAGGCTGACTAAAACAGAGGAAAAGCATCCATATGATCACATGATCAGGGTATGAATATTATGTTCTATTTTGTGATGCATAGCTTTCCAGTATGCAATACTCACACACTTACAAAGTTACCTAATGGTGTCTTTCGATCATATCTAGCATAACTACTTCTCTGTCAATCTAGCATGATAAATTGCCTGATCTTTATGACATTGATCCTGGCTGCCAAAATCCTAATTTACTCATAAGTCGTTTCCTGCCTTTCTTTTCTAGTTTCCTTATGTAGATTTCACTCCCCTATATTCAGTTCAGGAATTTAATCCTGTCTGTTTTACTTCAGCATCTTGTTTACTTCCAAGTGTAAAGTGTAAAAGCACTAGTAGATGCCTCCTTTCCTCCTAGTCAGTGAAGTGCTGTTGGAGACTTCTAGAAAAACTTTTTATCTAAGTCTAGGCACCAAAACTGTGAATTAATTTAGATTAATTAATCCAAATTTAAAACTTCTCTTGTTCATATTTAAAGTCCATTATGAGCTTGTGCATTTTTAGAAGCAACTGTTATTGTGTGTTGTCTTGTGTACTATGTTGCCTTCATTCATCCTGAGTCAATCTAGGCTCATACCTTTTGGGTTTATGTTTGCTCATATCTTTCATGAAGCTGTTTTAAAACCTGTAAATTTATTACTGCTTTTTCATCAAGACTTCTAAACATTCAAAGAGGTTTTTTAATATCTGCTTCTATTTTTTAAAAAATTCCAGGTGCACTAGGTACTTTATGTTTACCTTCTTCAAATGTTGGGGATAGCATTATTACTTTTTGGGTTTATTTTTTGGGTACTTAATACTGGGTACTTAGAGATGAAATTTCAGACGTATCTGCATACCCACAAATCTTTGAAAATCTCTTTCCAAATTGACCTCAAAGCTTAAAAATGTTTACCTTAGTATGCATGCTGTTTAAAGAAGTTATTCTGGGAAATAATAAATAGTTGAATATTCTTGGGATTTGTTTATATCATCCAAAGAATGATTTTAACAGAATTTTAACTAATTAATTTTACAGGACTAAGGTACCTCTGAGTTCATTAAGTCCCTAGATAAATGAAGAAGACTCCTTTCTGACATTTCATACAGAATATTGCCATCATTGTACATCATCATGTACAGAATATTGCCATTCATGTACTAGAATATTGCCTGTACTAGAATATTGCTAGGGGCTACAGACAAGTAAGAAATTGTGCCCTGAGCTTATTTACACCAATTTATATTGATTGTATTAAAGTAGCCCCTTAACATTCTCACCACATTTATTTTTCTTCCCCAATACTTACTAGTTTTTGTTCTTTTAACTGCAATCTTTTGCAGGTAAGGACTGACTTTTATTCCAGTACAATGAAGTTTAAACTGAGCTACTGAAAAACAGCCAACAGTATTAAGAGGAATTGACTTATAATTAATCACAGAGTCAGAATCACAGAATGAATGAGTCTGGAAGGGACCTCTGAAGATCACCCAGTCTTACCCCCACTACAGGTTCACCTAGAGCAGGTTGCACAGGACCATGTCCAAGCAGGTTTTGAATCTCTCTAGAAAAGGAGACTCCAACACCTCTCTGAGTGGCCTGTTCTGGTGCTCTGTCACCCTCACAAAAAAAAAGTCTTTCCTCATATTCAGACAGAACTTCCCTTGTTCCAGTTTGTGCCTGTTGCCCCTTCTCCTGTCACTGGGCACCACAATAAAGAGCCTGGCCCCATCCTCTTGACACCTGCCCTTGTGATATTTATAAGCATTGATGACATCCCCTCTCAGTCTTCTAAACAGCCCCAGCTCCCTCAGCCTTCCCCCACAGGAGAGATGCTCCAGTCCCCTCAGCATCTTTGTAGCCCTCCACTGGACTTTCTCCAGTAGTTCCTCATCCTTCTTGAACTGGGGAGCCCAGAGCTGGACACAGCACTCCAGATGGGGCCTCCCTAGTACAAAGTAAAGAGGAGAACCTCCCTCAACCTGCTGGCCACGCTCTTAATGCACTCCAGGATACTGTTGGCCTTCTTGGCAACAGTGGCACATTGCTGGCTCATGGTTAACTTGTCATCCACCAGAATTCCCAGGTCTTTCTCTGCAGAGTTGCTTTCCAGCAGGTCAACCCGTAACCTATACTGATGCATGGGGTGATTCCTCCCCAGGTGCAGGACCCTGAAGCCCTGGCCATCTGCCAGCCCAAGTGTGTGGCCATTGCTTTTACCAAAATGCTCCCAGGTACAGCAGAGTGAGACGATGAGCAGTACAGCAAGCAGCAAAAGCAAAAAGCAGCCATTAACGAGCACTAGACTCTAATCTACAGTAAGGCAAGCAAGCCCCATGTTAAACACAGAGGCCTGCCATTTAGTAACTATGACAGGAATAACAGATATAAATTTGATCTAGCACATTTCAATCAATCCTGTCATCTCGAACCCTTTGAGCTCCACGTTCGGTGCCAAAAAGGACAGTTGTAGTTTAACCCCAGCTGGCAACTAAGCACCACACAGCCACTTGCTCCCTGTGGTGGGATGTGATAGAATCAGAAGAGTAAAAGTAATAAAACTTGTGGGTTGAGATAAAGACAGTTTAATAGGTAAAGCAAAAGCCACAGGCACAAGCAAAGCAAAACAAGGAATTAATTCACTACTTCCCATCGGCAGGCAGTTGTTCAGCCTTCTCCAGGAAAACAGATCTCCATCACACTTAATGGTTACTTGGGAAAATGAATGCCATCACTGTTAATGTCCTCCAGTTCCTTATCCTTCCCCCCACTTTCTATGCTGAGCATGATGTCATATGGTATAGAATATCCCTTTAGTTAGTTGGGGTCAGCTGTCCCAGCTGTGTCCCCTCCCAACTCCTTGTGCCCCCCCCATCCCCAGCCTCCTCGCTGGTGGGGTCAGGTAAGAAGCAGAAAAGGCCTTGACGCTGTGTCAGCCCTGCTCAGCGGTGACTAAATCATCCCTGTGTTATCAACACCATTTCCAGCACAAATCCAAAATGCAGCCCCATACTAGCTACTGTGAAAAAAATTAACTCTATCCCAGTCTAAACCAGCACATCTATGGATGGCAGTTAAGACCCTAGATGGAGACATAGTTTCCAGAAAACAGTAGTATTCAAACCTGTGGAGTCAGAGTAGAGTCAAGAAATGTCTCCACTGAAGCATTGCTGATTTTGGTGAACTAAGAATCTTTCTTTCCGTGTTTACTGGGACAAATCCAGCAGTATTACATTTTATGAGGAAGTGAACATTTGGTTGAGAAACAAATGCACTCTAATGAAAGGGTGTTACAAAACCACCTCCACTTTTTTATTCTGCAAGTGTTTCTGGTTAAAAAATCTCAGAATGGATTGAAAAAGAGACATATAGAAAGAAAAAGTGCATGTTGCATAATAGAATTAAATCTTGTGTTAGTAGTTTCTCTCTGTTCAAGAAAAAAAAGCTTTTAAAGGTATTCAGCATTGCTTTGTGCTTTAGTTTTACATACAGGATTACTGACAGGTTTGATTCAAAGAAGTGATGAGTTCAAAAACGTAATCACTTTCTGCCAGTGGGCCTAAACACAGTTCAGTCATTTTAATTTAGTCAATTTAGTCAGCACAGTTTAGCCTTGCTTTAAAACTTAAAGAAAGAGGAGAGGTCCTCCTTTCCACCACTTTTGTCTTACAGTACATGGTACTTTGTGAAAACTCATTGCCTGCCACTTTCAAAAGGACTTTTCCCCTGATAGGTAAAAATGATGGGAAAGTCAGTGAGGCAGTTGGTCATCAATTAAATGGAAGGCTGCAATGTCAGTACATTCAATGCGTCTTAGAACGACCTGCAAGCTAAAGGAAACACAGAAAGACAAAATAATGATATAACTAGTGACCTTACAGAAGCAGAGTTAGAATGATCTGATGCCTAATTACCATTAACAAAGTGAGGACTTCTTCCATCTAAGATCTTGTCCCCTTTTTAGCTTCTTGGTGCTGAGATGGATATTTGTTTGGTGAGCAAGTTCTGGGAGCTAAGATATCAGAAAGATGTTAACTATTTTTTTCCATAGGCTTAGTCTTCAGCTACTGTAGTAATACTGTGAAAATACCAGTGAGAATGCTACGCTGAAGGACCAAGTGATTCATTAGAAGAGACTGGATCAAGTTCAGAAGTGATATGCAGATTAAGCCCTTTTCTTATCAAATATACTTAGAGTCTTCTCATTTATAAAATATCACAAAGATAATCAACTTTAGCATAGGATAGACTCTTAATTCAAACTAAGAGGCAGATAAGGAAGGCAGTGTTTCCTGTGTATACATGTATTTATGTATACATACATCATTAGGGACACAAAAATGGTCAGAGGGCTGGAGCACCTCTGCTGTGGAGGCAGGCTGAGAGAGTTGGGGCTGTTCAGCCTGGAGAAGAGAAGACTGCGGGGAGACCTGATTGCGGCCTTCCAGTACTTAAAGGAGGCCTATAGGAAGGATGGAGAGGGGATTTTTAGCAGGACTTGCTGTGATAGGAGAAGGAGTAATGGCTTTAAACTGAAAGAGAGTAGATATAGACTAGACACAAGGAAGAAACCGTTTGCAATAAGGGTGGTGAAGCACTAGACCAGGTTGTCCAGAGACGTGGTAGAAGCCCCATCCCTGGAAACATTCAAGACCAGGTTGGACGGGGCTGTGAGCAACCTGATCTGGGTAATGGTGTCCCTTCTCACTGCAGGGGATGGGACTAGGTGGCCTTTAGAGGTCCATTCCAGCCCAAACTACTCTCTGATTCTCTGATTCTCTGATTCTATACATGCATACTGTATTTTCCTTGTGAATAACTAATCACCATTACTGCTTTTTTTTTTCTTCCCCCTCAGTTTGTAATGGAGAGCTCTTAATATGTCTGAATATTGCATGATGTAGAATCCTTGTTTCTATTTATTAAAAAAAAAAAAAAAAGAAAAAAAAAGAAAAAAAAAGATGATAAAAGGAGTATTCAGCATAAAGTCTGTCCTGGCTTGGAAAAGCATAACGCTCATAAAGAAGGCACAAGAAACATATGCTTCACAGGAGCATCTCTTCTATGGGGAAAGGCTGAGGGAGCTGGGGCTATTTAGCCTGAGGAATATAAGAGTGAAAGGGGACCTCATCGATGCTTACAAATATCACAAGGGTAGGTGTCAAGAGGATGGGGCCAGACTCTTCAGTGGTGCCCAGCCACAGGACAAGACGCAACGGGCACAAACTAGAACACAGAAAGTTCTGTCTGAATATGAGGAAAAACTTCTTTCCTGTGAGGGTGACAGAGCAGGGGCACAGGCTGCCCAGAGAGGTGTGGGGTCTCCTTCTCTGGAGAGATTCAAAACCTGCTTGGACATGATCCTGTGCAACCTGATGTAGGTGACCCTGCTCTAGCAGCGGGGTTGGACTAGGTGATCTTTAGAGGTGTCTTCCAACCCCTGCCATTCTGTGATTCTGTGATATATTCCATTGAATATCTGCATGGTGAAGTTCTGTACCTCTCTCTACATATATGAGCAAAAGGAGGGCACTTTCTTCTGCTCCTTCAGATAGTTCTGAGAGGCCCAGAGCAAGCTCCCAGCTTTTGCACTGGTAAGAAGCATGGGAGAGCTGGCATATCAGAAGAGAAGGCTGTGGAAGTTCAGAAATATGCTAAGATTATATGAGCGGGTCTGAAATGCTGAACCTTTTTTGAGATTTATCTGGCTAGAAAACATAAATCTTTACTTTAACTGACAAGTCCTCTTGAGTGCGCCAATACGTTGTTAAAACAACAGAAAATCAGCAGAGCAGAAATACATCTTTAGAGACAATAATAGCAGTGAAAATGGTAAAAATTCTTCTTCTGTGTGTTATGCTATTTAATTTGTACAATACGATGATATAAGAGGGTTTGAATCAGTCTGAAATTCTCTGTGCTTAAGATTTATATGGAGCACTTGAAACCACTGCTTCACTTGTCAAGTTTCCCTATTAAATCCTGAATATTTTTAAACTGTACGAAGACAACACTGCAGGGTTTGTCTGCTAAATTGCTAATGTGGTTAAAGTGTGTGTGAGATCATTAGCATTTCTTTCACTCTAAAGTTTTAAAGGGCCTAGAAAAAACCTGAAGATACCTTGAATAGCTCTAAATTAGATCTCACAGGGCATGAAAAAACAGCTAGCTCCAGAAGAGTTACACAAAGAAAGGAAGTTGTAAATTTAAGCTCCTGTATATTCAGGAGTGCTTCCTCATAGCAGGATATTTAGGTATAGAACAGTTTTTGATGGGCAGTCATTAATAAGTAAGAATCCAGATAATTCTAGCCATATGAGATACATGAATTTATTGCCAGAATAAATCTAAAAAGTAATAAAATACTAAGTGGTATATCTGGGATGAGTCGCTTCCTGCTCACAACACTGCTGGCCAGATAAAGGGCATTTCTATAACCAGAATGATGATGCATGAATTCTTGCTTGTGCATCAGCAAGAAGGAGCACAAGCACCTTGCTTATGCTCAATCTCTCTTTTCACCAGGACATGCATCCAAATTACAGTATTACTCACATCCAACTGCCTACAAAAAATGTCATTGTGGAAGAAGCCAAAAAAAAATGGTTTCTGCTTACTTTTTAACACATTTGTTGCGAAACTGCATCATAGTGCATTGTCCTCATCTCTATCTATGTTTTATATTGTCCTATACTTTTTTGCCCCCCACCAGCATCGTACCTAACCAAAGCTCTGATTGAATTTTCATCTTCTTCTGTTGAAAAGGGAGGGATGCAAAAGACAAACATATATATACATCACAGAGCCTGCACACACAAAATGGCATTATTTGGTTATTTCCTTACAGCTTTAGTCAGCTGCATACAGAACTTTTTTTCCTGAAGATGACAAGAGATCTACACTCTGTTCTGCACAGCTTCAAAACCTGGTAGCAGACTAAGCTCTAGCCCATGAGTAGAGTATCTCTGTGTGCAATGGGCACAGTGGACATAAGTTCTGTGAGGAAGAAGAACACATCAAACTCACCCCCACCAGTTTCCCAAGTTTGCAATCCTGCCATCGGGACTTTGTAAGGGATCAAATGATGAAAGTACCTGTCAGCACACAAAGGCTTCTACCAGGGTTACATGTTGAATCTGTGCTTACATAGAATTATGCTTAATATTTGGAATATAATAGAGTAAGTAAGCTATATTACTGGGAAACTACAATAACTTAAAACTTTTTGAGGATAACATCACAGACACTGAATAAATACTATCACTAGAGCTGTACTTTGTGGAAGACTTTTTTGTGTTTAGACATCAGCATTCTGTCTCATTTCCATTTTAGGTGCAACTATGTGGACACAATGCTCTGTGAGGGATATCTGAGCTAGTGCTGAAAGAGATGGTATGCTTCATGGTAAAGAATCTTGAAGAAATTAAAAATTAAGTTTTTCAAGCAGTAAAATAATACTGTCACTGGACTGCATTCACTAGAACATTTTTGAAGGTGCAGTTAGGAGTAATGTGCCAAGCCTTCCGCAAAGAAATGGGAGCTGGAGTCCCAAAGTCAAGAAAAAAACCCACTAAGTTGTGTGTACATTGATATTGTTTCGCTCTGTATCTTTACAGTTTACATGTTTGGCATACTTTAAACCACAAAAGTAGTGCAACAGGGTATTCTGACACTTAAAACCGTCCACCTGACATAGCTGCATTTTATTAATGTGCTTTTGCTTAAATATATTCAATAACTCCAGAGAATAGGCAACCAATGAAAAAAACTGCACAAAATATTTATTCCAAAACTTTGTATCAAATCAGTCTCACCTAGTGTAGACTGTTACAAATCCAAACTGACCTACAACTTCAATGCACAATTACAAAAGAGTTGATTCTGGCTCAGCCTATGTGTTTGAGGATTATGCTGCTGAGTACCCATCTCACATACATTTCACCTCCATATACATTTCCTGGAGCTGTTTACATTAATATCTGTGCTCCTTTCCCTTCTCCATAGTACTGTTATACATAATAATAAATAATACTCTATATAGTTTAATAACTCATAGCTAAACTGTAACCCACTGGTTTACGTCTGAAGTAACGTATGTATTGTCTTGACTAAATAGCTTAATCCTTGGTAAATCAAAACCTGAACTTTTAAGTGTTCACAGAAGTAACAAACCTTATTAAATAGAGACATCTTTAATTTATAGTTGAAATTGTGTGTATCAGCATCTTTCAAGAGTTCCTTCATCACAAACTTATTTTTTATTTTTACTTAGTCTACAATGTACACTTGGCACAATAAGGTCACTCTTTGCTCTGCAGTATTAAGCAAATCTTCATATTCTTCATTGCAATAAATTTTCTTAACTGCACTATACATCAGTCCAAGGGAAGATTCAGCAGCAACTGCTTTTACTAGTATTGAGACCCTCTTATAAATACCTTGGATATTGCCAGAAATCCTTCAGAAATGTTCCCTTATAAATACTTAAGAGAATGATTCACCTTCTTTGGAAATTAGCAGCAGGTTTTCCATAAAAAAGCAAGGTTATTGATTATTTGTTTAAAAACATATTTTATATCAAGGGAGAAATTTTCTATAGGTCACCAAGGGCAAACTGTCTGTACAAGTAACTAAGCAGACCATGGGCACAGGTATGTTATATCAGTTCTGCTAAATTGTTCTGGGCAGAGCCAACAGGCATGGGCCAGCTGCCTCTCTGGCTGCCTATTCCCAGTTTTGATTCGGGGTCAAGCATGAGCTAAGGGACCTTAGCCAACCAGCAGTTTGGATGTCAGTGACCTCTTTTGGGCACCAAGATGTGTAGCTGTAGACGTGGTGTACCGGCTAGTCCAAAAGAAGAGAAATATTGAGGGACAGTTTTAGTTGTTTGTAAAATGTGTCCTTAGCAAGTGGGAAGGAAACAACCAATCAACCATACAGTAGTTGGTGTATGGCAAATACATTTTTCTTGTCTATATTTTAACTAACATATGTGGGTCAGTTAACTTGTTACTGCAGGAGTGTCCTGGTCACATGCTATGGCAGATTCTAAAAAGAAAAGATTCTTTTAACATTTATGTAAAAAGAAAGTTAAAATATAACAGCTTGTCTCTCCAAAATTGATTTAATTTCTTTTTAATGTTCTTGAAGGGTTGCCAAGATTTAAATTGAATTTCTGAGTTTGGTTTTGGTTTGCAGAATATTTTATTAGCCAATGCAATCCCATGGGAAGGAAAAAGAAAAAAGTTTAGGACCTGTTCATTAATAAAAAGTGTTCCAATCTATGTTTGTTTTGTGCAAATTTGAAATATAGTTCATGAAAATACTCCGTGGTGTTTTTTCTATTCATATGTTGTATCACAATTATGATAAATTTAAATCATTAAGATTTAAAATACAGATAAGGAAACCCTTTTAATTAATTGCATAACATTTTAGTAGTAAACCTATATTTCCAATAACCCACATTATTTCAGAATTACAGGCCTTTTGTTCAGTGATACCATTGCACAAGGAGGCATCCTTTGCTTAGAAATTCTCAGGACTCACCTCTTGTTAGGTTAACGATGTTGGAGGATAATAGCCTTTCTCTGCTCTCCTCCCTGCTGTGTCCAACCTCCTACAGTCCCATCACCAGAACATAAATGGAGGAGCACCATTCCACAGCAAAGCTGTGGTTTATCTTACTTCCGGAATAACTAAAATCAATCCCTTATTGAATGACCCCTACTATGGTTATTACAGATATGGAAGCGGTCTTTGCATATTTTCTTCTCTATTGGTAAAATCTGTCACTTTGTGTCTTTCTGACTTTGGCTGTTCTCCCATTTAGGGCTTCAGTGGACTCTGGAGTAATGGTGAGGGGAAAAATAAATGTGAGATTTCTCCCATAGAAAAGCCATGAATAATCAACATTTGCAATGCATTTGGGAACATTGCATTTTCAGAATTGCAAAGGAGATTGCTTATATATCCTGAGGGAATGCACCTGGAGAATTTAAAAGCATTTTTAAGTCTGCTCTGAAATTCAGTATGTCCACACTATGCAGCTCTAGAGAATGATTTAAATACCTTGTATATAAGATCTCATTTGTTGTAGTGTTTCTTGGATTTTAAAAATAGCTTCTGTAGAGAAGTAGAACAGCTGTTTGCTTTCTACTTGTTTGTATATCTACAACGAATGTTCTTCAACATCCATTCCATAGCTGTGATAATCTGATCAGGACAGATTCTTACTGATATGGTCCATAGTTCCCTTCCGATCTCTGTGCCTGAGTTTATGTGAGGTATGTGAGGACGTGGGTGGAGAGCAGAGAGGGTTAGTGCAGTTGTGCTGCATCCCAGGACAGATCCACAGTGTGGCTGAGCCGTGCAACAAATACCAGCACCTGGAAAACCATTGAAGGGCCCATTGTACAGACTTGACACAATGACCAGTACATTTTTATATAAACCAGTCAAGAGTGGGCAACTACCACCTTTTCTAGTTTTCAGGACATACTGGAGAAAAAGTTAATGACTTTTATTTCTAAAAACTAAAGACTATAATTGTACTATATACCATCATAATCTTCAACTTTAGTGGATTTGAAATCAGCTGTTATCTCTTACAAGACAATCCTTTTAATTAATTGAAGGAAGTTCCCTGTCACAGAAAAAAAAGAAAAAAAAAAAAAAAAAAAAGTGAATGAACATATCTATATCCAAGAAACAGAGAAGGAGCTAAGGCAAAAATATCTTCCTGAGTTTCAGCTATGTCTTCTATTATGTATATACACCCTCAATGGTTATGTGCACTCAAGACAAGCCAAAAGTATTTAGAAACTTAAAATGAAAAACTTCTGCCCAGATTAGAAAATGTGTTCCTGTGGGAAATATTCATAGGACAAAGTAACTTTTTTCAAAATTAAAAAAAAAAAAAAAAATAAAAAAGGAAGAAAACAGTTCAAACTTTCCAGTGGAAAATTTTTGTAACAAAAAAATTCTGACAAGAGTAGCTAAGAAAATCATGGTGCTGCCTTCCACAGATATGGAAGGAATAACTAGATGAATAAACTAAATTTGCTAAATCTAATAATGCCATGGGAAAAAAACCCCACAATATTCTGAGGAATAAGAAAATGGTATTGTTGATCAGTTGCAATAATTTGTCTGGTTTTTTTGTTTCTTTTGGCATGTTTTTCTCTAAGCCTATTTAAAACAAATATTAGAGTTACTTAAAAACAACACTGTTATAAAGTTTTTAATGTGAAGGGGGTTTATTTCTTCATCTTCTTTTTAGAGATGTATAAAAAAAATGTCCAAATCAAAAAGACAAAACAAAACAAAACAAAAAAGCACACACAACAAAAAGTTCAAGGTTCATTACAAACTGAGATAACACATGGAAAACTGAAACCTAGAAGAGAGACAGTTTTTCAGAGTTATATATAGTTTAAAGTTAATATTGAAAAAGACCTTCATATGGAAGTGATAATACAACCATAGCTTAACACTATTGAGATATATGTGTGTGTGTGTGTATACATATAAAGTCAGCTATGACATTAACATTTACATTTAAATTAATATGCTTGGAAAACATACAACAGAATTAATTCAATATTGTGTTAGAAACCATACTTTTTTGAATTCTCTGAATACAGGATTTACAGCTATGAGATTATGAGGTCAGAATAGGGTCAATTTGCTCTATATTTTTAATCTTAAAAGCAAAGAATCTGAAAGAAAAAGTGAAAGAAAAAGAAAGAAACAAACCAAGAAGACACACAGGGGATAAAACATCTTTAAAATTCTAGTCCAATTGAAGACAATGATAAAACTCTTACAGGGACAGAATTTCTCTCTTTTTTTTTTTTTTTTTTTTTCCAACTATTGATGAATACTTAAGGCCTGAATTTTCAGAAGAACATTGCTGTTACTGAAGCACCAAATTAAGCAACTAGTTTATCAAAACATCTCAACAGATGATATAAAGCCGAGATTTTCTGAAAACATTCTAGTCCTCCTTTCACTAATTCTATGTCAAATTGGTAGCCTTAGGCTTAACACACATGAACTTCACTGCAGGCTTTCCACTGACCTTAAAGAGCACCAGATCATCTATACAACAGTAATCACTAACCATATTTGTGTCAGATATTAAATGTTTGTCATTAAAATATAATGCATTATGGAATGAAAATATTGTTTTATCACTCTTGCCGTGAATTTAACAGTGAACAGTTTACTTTTCAGTGTTGGACAACAGTCTCTTAATGGCACTGAACTGATACAGGACATCCTAGGTCACATGATTTTTACCTGCTTTTCCTTTTTCATCCTCACTAGGCTTGGAGTTTTATTTGCCATACGTTTCTTTGTCTGTCTTACAACCTTCATGTGTCCTAAGCAGTCAGTTGTTTTTCTTTGAAAATTTCTTTTTCTACTTCTTGCTTTCCCTGCCATTTTTATGAAGGCTGGTCACAACTTGTCTCTTATCTTACTGCATATTTTCCCCTCATTAACCTCATTCATTAACCTCTGAAGGGTCTCCCTTTCCTCCTGAATAACTGTGCAGCTAACAGGCTCCAGACGGTGGTTGAAATGCTCTAGCTCATTCCTAACATTTTGTCAGGTAAAGCATACTGTCTTTTCAAATCTAATGAGCCCTTTCTAAGAAAAGATTATAAAAACAGGAGTAGATGATAGATGTCATTGCTTTCCTTGTGAATTCTTCTCAGTACATCCAAACCAATGTGATTTAGAGGTTGGCATCTTCAATAAGTTACTCCCTCTCCCTAAGCACTGTGAACCACTGACAAATCACTTGATGCAAATTTCAGATCAATAGCAGCATATGCCGCGTCATTAAAACCAATCAACAGATTCCATTTTTAAATGAAATTTATTGAAACCAACCTATTCTCCACTTACCTGCAAAGTTAATGTCTTCTATTTTGTAGCTTAAAACACCTGGACTTAATTTTGTCCTAGATATAGGTGTTAGTAAGAACCTTAAGCATCTGTTGTAAAATGAAAGCATCCTGTAGTTTGGATGCTTTCTCAGAAAAAAAAAAAAAAAAAGAGATCTTTTTTGAAAAAGACCATAAAATCATAAACTTTTGAAGTTAACATGTCTTTGGAGCATTTAGGGAATACTTTGGGCCCACACTTAGTGCTTACACCATGTTCTAGCAAAGCACATCAAATAACTGTTTGCTTTGGTGAGCTTTATAAGGTTTACATATAGTCTTAATTATGCACTGAGTAAAGGACAACAGGCTCAGTTGTTGCTGGACTGAACCAATACTCAAGGTTTTCTGTAAGAAAAGAGGATATATATTTTTCTGTGCAATTTTATACAATTACCACCTTCAGGGTGTGTGTATATATATACACATACAGAACCTAAATGTTTTCTATAGGTACAGATGTTCTATAAATGTATAAATATATAAATATTTTCACATATATAGCATAAGCATACTTCTCTGCACACAAACATATACATAACATATATAGTGGAAGTGCTCACCAAGCCTCTTTCCATCATTTATCAGCAGTCCTGGCTGACCTGTACATTTGCAGATGACACCAAGTTGGAAGGGAATATCGACCTGCTTGAGGGTAGGAAGGTGCTAGAGAGGGACCTGGACAGGCTGGATCGATGGGCTGAGGCCAATTGTATGAGCTTCAACAAGGCCAAGTGCCAAGTCCTGCACTTGGGTCACAACAACCCCAGGCAACACTACAGGCTTGGGGAGGAGAGGCTGGCAAGCTGCCAGGCAGAAAAGGACCTGGGGGTGTTGGTGGACAGCCAGCTGAATATGAAGAAGTAGTGTGCCCAGGGCTGAACGGGAGCCAGTAGTGGGCCCAGGTGGCCAAGAAGGCCAACAGCATAGTGGCCTGCATCAGGAATAGTGAAGCCAGGAGGAGTAGGGAAGTGCTTGTCCCCCTGTACTCGGCACTGGTGAGGCCACACCTCGAATGATGGGTTCAGTTTTGGGCCCCTCACTACAAGAAAGATATTGACAGGCTGGAGCGTGTCCAGAGAAGGGCAACAAAGCTGGTGAGTGGTCTGGAGAACAAGTCCTGTGAGGAGTGACTGAGGGAGCTGGGGTTGTTTAGCTGGAGAAAAGGAGGCTGAGGGGAGACCTTCTTGCTCTCTACAACTACCTGAAAGGAGGTTGTAGAGAGGTGGGTGTGGGTCTCTTCTCCCAAATAACAGGCAATAGAACAAGAGGAAATGGCCTCAAGTTGTGCCAGGGGAGGTTTTGACTGGTTATTAGGAAACATTTCTTTGCTGAAAGGGTTGTCAGGCACTGGAACAGGCTGCCCAGGGAAGTAGTGGAGTCACCATCCCTTCAGGCGTTTTTAGTGGAGTCACCATCCCTGAAGGTATTTAAAAGACATTTAGATGTGGCACTTTGCGACATGGTTTAGTGGTGGACTTGGCAGTGTTAACAGTTGGACTCAATGTTTCTTAAAGGTCTCTTCCAACCTAAACAATTCTATGATTCTATGCTTCTATGAATATATATATGCAAAAAGACATGAACAGATATTTAAACTTACGGTTGCACATCTTCATTTTGCTATTGCTTGTGATGATTCACTTTTATATTTGACATAGTTCTAGTGTTCACACACATCAGAGAATAACTGGAAATAACTGACACATCTATCTATCCATCTAGCCATCTATCTGCCTCCCCTAGTTCTCTCTAATGACTACAGTCATTAATAAATTCACTCCTTATATTGCACCTAAACAAGAAAATGAAACAACCAAGTAGGCTATCATAACCATAAAATAAAAATTCTGCAAACCACTTATATGGTAGACAGACTCTTTTGTGAATAGTTCCCTTGAATCCACAATATTGGTCAAAGCAGATGATAACTTTTTTTCTTTTTGGGAGGGGGTGCATAGGGAGTTACTTAATGTCAGTAGGAGGGGGAATACTCACTACTGACCCTGTTCAGACTGAATCCAGATGTTCTTCTGGTGAAGTAAAGTCTTCATCTTCAGAATAAAAGAGGTTTTGTTACTTACAGTCTCATAATCCAGTCTCCTGTGTGCTCCTCCACACTGCCGCTATGTGTTCCTCTCCCAGTGCAGCACATCACAGAGCAGTATGTTTTTTTCCAAAATCAATACTGACTTTTAAACTCCCCATAATAGCACATTTTGGTAAAATAGATTACAAAATAGTTTTATGTTAACTCAGTGAGAGAAAGGATGCCTTTACAAGCCAGCTTTCAAATTGTTATTTTTTTTTTTTAACCTAAAAATAACAAAACAATTGTGTTCTTTTTTTTTTTTTCCAGAAAAGTGGCTTTCCTCATTTCGTTAAACTGGGGATTCTTTCAGATTTTCTAACTTAATAGTGGATTTGTTCTGGACATTGTTGGAGAGCTCCTTTAGCAGAAGAAAAGACGTTTTAAAACATATTAAAAATTAACTGAGAAAACTCTTTATTGATAAGAATATAGGATCCTTATATCAAAAGTTTAGACATTAATAAACACCATTCAGGAGAAATAAATTTGTCTATTAAGAAAAAATTTGCACCCATCTAGAGATGTGTAAAAATGAAGTTCTCTGAGCTGTGGCAAGTGTTTTGTTCCTTGTTATTTTATTTTGTTTTCTTATTTGGAACAACTTCTCCATCTCATAATGCAACACATATTTCTCAAGACTGTTATTTCAACAACTTTTTTTTTTTTTTTTCAAAGGAATTAGAAAAAGAAAATAAGACCTTCACCATTGAATATTCATGTTGAATTGTGTTCTGTTTCTTTTCAAACTTTGGGGGTTTTTTTTGGATGCCCTGGACAGATTTTAGAATTTTCTTCTTACTCTGTGCACTTTTACAGTACATGTTTCATTTGTTTTTCACTAAGAAAGATCCACTGTCTCTTGTTGATTGCATTTTACTGTTAAATTGAATTTAACATTGAAATATTACTCTTTAAAACATTATTCTTATTTGTCCCAATTAAAACAAGAATATTTGGCATGCTCAAGCCATTTACAAAATTTATATATACATACAGAGGACACATCTAATTTGAAAAAAAAAAAAAAAGTTGTACTGAATCTCAAAGAGGTTTGAAAAACTTTTCCTAATATTCTGTTCTTGTGGATTTTCCGTTAACATTGGTTTCTCTTGATACGCTAGTATAAACATATATTTGTTGTATATTGTGTTATTTATAAAATTATATTTTGTTCAAGAAATAACATGCACTCAAATACTTCAGAAGACACAATATACAATATAAGTCTAGAGAAATCTGAGAGAAAAAAATGCAGAACACGGGAGATTTCCTGACCTAAAAATCAGTTAATCATCTATTTTTACAGTGAAAAGGTAAAACATTTAGTCAGCTTTCTTGAAATTTGGTGAAGGAAATGCAATTCTGCTTACACTGACACCTGTGGCAATAATCTCTCTTGTCTACAACAGAGCAGCATAAATTGAAGGATGAGAAAGTCTGAGCTTGACCTTGCATGAATTCCGTACAAAATACTCTCTTTGCCAAATGGGAAGACTTGGTGCGTTAAAGGTGACCCCTTAGGTATGACAGAGACAGAGGCAAAATAATGTCACTTCTGCAGCTGTTAAATCAGATAGTTTGGGTCTACATGACAGCTCCATGAATCTTCAAAACCCTGCTTGTATGCAACCAAATATCAAGACCTCAGCAGTGGTGTCTTGTAATATGGTCATTGTAAAGTGAATTTGTAATGGCTCATTTCTTTGAGCAGTATCTTAACCAACTACATTTTCTGATACAATAACTCTACAAGCCATAATATAATTCCACATCTCATAGTTCCATTCCAAGTTATTTTTGTCATTATTTATATTATCATATCTTGTGATGTCATTTGCAGGGAAAAAGTGAGAATGTGTCTCATTTTGCTACAGTTTAATTGGAAAATTAAGGTAGGATTCATCTCATTTTGCATAATCATCTAAAAATTTAATTTAAATTCTCTTTTTAAGCATTCCCTACAATCATAGAAAGACTTGGGACTGAGAGGTGGGTGCTTAGATAGGTGCGGTGACTTCTCTTGCAAGTGTCACATTTGTTGTTCTTGACTAGGGTTGGTTTCTGACTAACAACTATTCAGCTAAGGTCATGTCAAATGGATCTTGTTTATAGCGAAAGATAATTGTAACTGAAAGGACCAGCAACATAAATGACATATCACTTCTTCTTGTCCTTAAAGCAATTAACACAGTATCCCAGACACGATTAAGGGTGTATAAATATTTTTAGGAAGGCATTCATCAACTTTAGGAAGGCATTTATCAGAAACTTAACATGAGCCAGCAGTGTGCTCTTGCAGCTCGGAATGGTATCCTGGGCTCCATCAGAAGAGGGGTGGCCAGCAGGGACAGGGAGGGGATCATCCCTCTCTACTCTGCCCTTGTGAGGCCCCACCTAGAGTCCTGTGTCCAGATCTGGGGCCCGCAGTACAAGAAAGATGCAGAACTGTTGGAGAGGGTTCAGAGGAGGCCACGAAGATGATCCGAGGGCTGGAGCACCTCCCCTACGAAGAGAGGCTGAGGGAGCTGGGCTTATTCAGCCTAGAGAAGAGAAGGCTGCGGGGGGACCTCATTGCAGCCTTCCAGTACCTGAAGGGAGCGTACAAACAGAAGGGAACCAACTTTTTAAAAGGGTAGATAATGACAGGACAAGGGGGAATGGATTAAAGCTGAAGGAAGGAAGATTTAAATTAGATATTAGGGGGAAGTTTTTCCAGAGAGGGTGGTGAGGGGCTGGAACAGGCTGCCCAGAGAGGTGGTGGATGCCCCATGCCTGGAGGTGTTCAAGGCCAGGTTGGATGGGGCCCTGGGCAACCTTGTTTAGATCCAGGCCTGGAGGTTGGTGCCCCTGCCTGTGGCAGGGGGTTGGAACTCTATGATCCTTGGTGTCCCTTCCAACCCAGACCATTCTATGATTCTATGATTCATAAAACATAGGAAAAAAAAGTACTTAAGTGTACCCTGAGTGTTATGATTATTGTTATTGCTACCAATAAAATACAAGTGTAACAAATACACAGACAATTAGAAGAACTGTCCATAAACATAATCTGACAGGGAGGCTATACAAGTAAAACAAGGTGCTTTATAAAAATATTAGGATTCTGAGTACATCTGAAGCTGAAAAAACTTACACCTAGGGAGTAAATGCTATACTTGCAAGAGTAAATTGGTCACCACATTCTGTCCTAGTGGTCTTCTTGCTTGGATAATACATTACAGACATTTTTTATATGTTGCATAAGAATGCAATATAGAAAATCAAGGAGCTTAATCATGATTTTTTTTTTTTTTTTTTAGTATTTGCTGTGTAACCTTGAGTTTGACTATTTTATATAAAACTTATTTCTCAGTCTGCATGAAGAGCAGGCAATTACGTATCTGTATTACTAATGCATTGTGAAGCTCCATTGCATAGTGCATGTCAATCAGAGATCTTTAGCTGAAAGAATGTATAAACATGCAAATATTTTTTCCTTATTAATACCCTCTAGATGGCAAATTCTCTAATAGGGCTGCAGTCTAGAACATAACATTTAACAGCTGCTTAAACATCAGTTATCTGCTTAGCACCAGGGGCTGCTTTCCCTTTCAGTAGCACTTCCAAACTTTATGACTCCCTTCTGTCATTTCCTAAAACAAAATGCTTGCTGACACAGACCACTTTTTCATGTACTTAAATACACTGTAGATTTTCAGGGTATTTACATCAAGTTTCAAATCTTCAACTTTACGACCCATTCCCTATAAGCATTATTCTCTTTCCTGATATATGCCATTTCAGGTTTGTTTGGTTTATTTCCCATACTACTTTTTCAGAGACTGGCAAGCCTTGTAAAATATGTCTCATGGCTGTCAATTTTAACAGAATAATAATAGCAGGTTGGGGGAAAAAATGACCTTGGATTGCAAGTAGTCCATATACTGTTTGAGAGTTCATCTCTGGTGATGGGTAGCAATGACATGCTGAGGAACCTTCCAGGAGGATGCTTGGACAACTTTCTGCATCATGACATCTCAGGGAGGTGTCTTTTTAATTAGTCACTAAAAGATAAAAGCAAATTCAGCCTTAAATTAAATATTGAGTTCAATGCCATTAGATCCACAAATTCATTTGGCCCAAAGTATTCTGACAGATCTTCTTCCTATTAACAAGTTTTTGGGTTGTTCTTTAGGTGATATTTGGTATGATGGAATTTGTGGTTGGGTCCCAGCAGAAAAGTGACAAGTGTCTAGAGGCTGGTCAAGTCTGTTACGTTCAGAGGAAGAGGCACAGACCTAGGAATGACCTTGGGGAGGTCTCTCGAGTTAGGCTTTGATGACCTTCCCTGATACCTATGGCTCTGGGGAACAAAAAGAGAAAAACAAGATGAGTTTCTGAGTCTGGGGTAAAGAAGGATAGGGACCTGAAGAGAAACTAAAGTCATTCAGACCCAGAGTGGGAGAATAGACTGTCTACAATGACCTCAAGACAAAGGCTGATGGCCAACGCTAAATGTAAAAGGAAGACATTGCAATGGCTCAGATGACTAATGCAGCCATGAGAGAAAGATCTAAGAGATGATGTAGTATGGCAGTGCTGTTACTGTCCTGCTTATCTAGGAATTTAAACAGGGCAAGATGTGCCTATAGAGCTGATATTATTTGCTAAGCCAGCTATTGTGATGGGGAAAAGAAAAAAAAAAAAAAAAAAAAAAAAAAAGACAAATTTTCAGCTGGAACAACCCCCATCCCCTTATGACAAGCAGATGATGTCTGCCAGGGAACAGTGGGGCTGCCAAATTCCAGGGGTGCTGGGGATGGGGTCACAGTCCAGGCCTCACATGCTCACATAAGCAATCCCAATCAAAGGATCAGTTGTTTATCAGTAGGAAAATACATCTTGAAAAATGACCAGTCAGCTACTGATCACTTGCTCTTAAGAGAGAGCTACAAAAACCTTGGGAAGGTGAGGCTAAGCAAAACACATCATTCTTGTGCAAGCCAAATCATGGGCTCAATAAAGTTATGATTTTGTGGCATGTCATAATCTTTTTCTCACACATTCTCATTCTACGTGTCAATGCCCATATCCTGTCCTGTGCTGTAGGCTAAAAAAGGTTCTGATCCCTTTGTCATAGAGAATAACCACCTCATCTCTCCCCTTGTTTCAATCCTCCCTGCTTCAAGTGTGCAACCTACTTTTTTCTCTCAGTAATCTGACTGATAAATTTTGTAAAAATATCAAAACCTGGCATTTAGGTCTGAAGTTTGTTGCTTTTCTTTCAGACTTGAACAGATGCTTGCTATGTCAGAAAACTCATCTATTTTCGTCACTTGATAAAGTACTTCCTTTACCGGCAAATCTTATGTTGATTATGGCTATCAAAAGAATCAGGTTTACATTAACATTTGAACCACATTGTCTCTTAATAACTGCATATCAGCAGGGATAGTGTAGACCCTTGGATGAGGCTCCTGGAAAGAACAAGGGGAGGCAGCATCCAGGCTGGCTGCCAGATGCATAAGCTCCGTTTTACGAAAAGTCCCTTTTTGGTGCTTTGTCTTACAATAAATTCATGTGCTAAGGCATATCTGGATACCATTCTTAACTGTGTTTGAATCATGTAGTGAGTCTTTGAAGGAGCCTTTATCCAAAAGCTGATATGCATAGATTACATTACTGTCTTCTCCTGACGTCTAGAGTATACTCATGAACTCATTAATTGATTCTGAGAGACAGTCAAAGTTAAGAGCTATCCCAGTTAAACTCAGTGAGATTTTTCACAGGCCATGAAGTTGAATGCATAGTTGTGGACATGTGTAGTGCATCCATGAGAAAACAACTACTGTGCAAATGACATTACCACCATCAGCATTATATTCATCTTACTAAAAGCATCAACAGGTTATGCGCTACATTTCAGACTGTTAATGTTAGCAACCTGGTAAAACACATGCTATTTGACTTTCACATGTGTTTGACATTACCTTAATAAGACAAGCTCTGTTAACTATCTGACAAATTAACATCTAAGGGGAATGAAGCAAATAGACAAAATATCTGAGGAATAATCTGATCATGTTCAAATGATGGCCTATCATGTTCAAATTTCTTCAGAGAGCAAGAAAGACTATCTTTGTTAGTTTTCTTCTTCTCTCCTAGTTAATTTCTCTTCTATTCCAGTGTTGGTTCAGGTGGGTATTCATGTATGTATTCTCTTAGGTAAAGAGCAAAATAAGAAAAAAATATGGTCAGTAAGTGGTCATAAATGTCATTACTTTTAAATCCAAATTGAGTCAGACTCCTCTCTGTAAATTCTGTTTTGGTGATCAACGAATTTGTAATTCAAAGTAGAGAGCTGACAACACTGAAAGCTATTGTATTGTGACTCAAATAGAAGTTGAGAGTGCTTATGGTCTTGCTGGATCATTGTTCTAAGCAGAGCTGAAGTACAAAATAAAGTATTATTTAAAGCAATAAGAAGATTTATCATCTAATGAACTCCTAGATGTTTTGATCAAGGCATTGCTCAAAAGCAAAACCAAAGTGAAATGAAAGGAATTTTGAAATAATAACTCAGACAATGGAAAGAAAGTGAGTGAAAGCAAAGAAAATATCCTCTGCTTTTTTGAACACTGTAGTGGCTGAATCTGTCTGAGTGAATGCATACTCTGTTCTGCAGTGAGAATGCACACTGAAGTAAAACTAGGGCTCAGGCAATCCTCTGTGTTGAGATGTGATGCCTTAGGCAAGCTCGAAGCAATGATTCTGTCCTCACATAATTAGTCAGGTAAAAAATAAAGTTTTAAGCAAGGCATGAACAGTCAGAAATATGATTAGCAATGGAAATAAATCTGTATGCAGTAATTTCCAGGAGTGCAAAAGGGTGCAATGAGGACAATTTACAAAAGAGGGAGGGAATGAGAGAAATAAAATATTCTATTCCCTTTCAAGTCAGCAATTAAGCAATATGGAGAAAAAGCAGTTAATTAAAAGAAAGCATTAAGATTCCCCATTTGTCCTAATGCAGATAATCAGTAACTTTTTCAGCATTAAGTACTAGAAGAAAGAAAAAAACTGACTATAGAGCAGAATGGATATCCAAGAACTATGAGCTATTCATATAATATTCTCTTACCCTTAGCCAAGTTTAAAAATAAATTTTAAACTCATTTTTTACCTTGCATCCATTTTATAAATGTTTGCTTTTAATGCTGGGTTTGCATTGTTGCCTATGCACTGGCATATTTGTTATAAACAGCCTATTGCTATTGTGTTAGTACATAATACAAGAACCTGTAGTTTCTGTCCCGGAGAACAGAGAAATGGAATTCAGACAATACTTCATAGAACAGTTACACTTAGGACATTTGTTCAACATGTCTCACATTGGATGACCTTGCAATGAGAGGTTTGCATGTTGAATTCTAACTCACTATTCATGTAACCATTAAAAAGAGAATGACTAATGCATTACTCTAATTTTACATTCTTTGATCCTGAATAACATCAATGAAGATTAGAAGGCCGAGCTGTGTGTTACTGCAGAAGTAACTTCATGAGGATAAGCTGTGGTCATTTCCTTATACAGTAATTCAGCTGTGGGCTATATGCCCAGCTTTCAAAAAAGTCTGACTGAAATTATCCAGTATACGTGTATGAACAAGTTTAATATCTTCAAATACTCAGATTTAGAATGCAAAATTTTCCATTGCACCATTGTTTTCAAGTTTTATTCTGAAGTTCTTTGGCTTATATATTGAGGTTCAGAAAAGAACCATCATGACACAACATTGGAATTTGTAGAAGGAACTAGAAAAGCTCACTTTATAGGTATAGATCTACACTTTTCTTAATTGAAAGTAATAGAACTGATGAGGAGAAAAAAATGTCCAGGTATTGGCTTTTAATTAATTTTTTTTTTTTTTTTTTTTTTTTTTTTAATTACAATGTAGAGTGATTTTCTATATAAATAAAGTTTATTGGGGTAAATCTTAAAAATTATCTCTTAAGGTGTTTCTTAGCACTAATGATGAAAGCCAGCATTTCCAGAAACAGTGAGAGTGAGTACAACTTATATTAACACTTAATAAATTCACTGAAGTGAGCAATCTTGAGCAAACCATATGACACCACAAAATATTTTCCATGCAGTCAGGGAGACCATTTGGAAACAAACAAATTAATGAAAAGTATCTTAAATACAATTTTAATTGTGCCTTTTCTCTCTGTTTATCAAGAATATCATATATTACTTCTTCAAAGATGAAGTTTCCAATTATGTTATTGTTTGAAGGAATAAGTTAATATTTTTTTCAAGTTACAGTCTCTTTTTAATATTGTACAAGATTATACAGTATGACTAATACATTTCCATATATTATATAGGAACATAGAAATGACTGAGCTATGTCTGACCAAAAGCCAGGTATGCCAGCTTTTGGAAGAAGTGCCAAATGATCTTTTTTTTCCCCTAATATACAGCTCAGCATCTAGCAATATAGGCTGCATGATCTGTTCCACGCATCATGATGAAGCAATGTTAAGTTGGAAAACTGCTTCTTCTTCATCGCATTCAGTTCATCAGTTTGCTCCCACCCCCTCCACCTCCTGAAATGAAAGCAGTGAAGTGGTCAGATGGTGAAGAGGTTTCAGTGTTACTCAAGTTAGTTATATTTAATTTCTCTCTGATTTTCTTGCTAAAGAAAAAACAACGTATCTTCTCAAGACTGGCTGAATTCAGAATGTTATTCTTTCATCATTTCAGTGCCTTGGTGAGCTGGTCTTTGTAATGAATAATATTTCAACTTATTAATACACAATTTATTGAATAATATGCATTACATGACTGATTGCCTCTTTTCTAATGGCCAAAAATTATCAGTGAATACCTAAAACCTGAAAGTTTTTTTTTCTTTTTTTTTTTTTTTCCCTATCATACACAGCATTGCTGAGATCTCTCTTTTCCCCAGACAAACGTAAGTGGCATTAAAATGTGGTTATAAATGGGTTCTGAAACCATTGGTTTCTACTAAGAACACTATTTTAGTCTTTGAACATATTTTCTAACATAATTTTTAAGGAGAGTTCTAAAAGTTGAAAAATCATTACATAATCTCTTATCATCTCTTATTGCCTATCTATAAAACTGTTTCTGATTTACTACATTTGATGGTGTAATTCCTTAAGAAATGCAAATGAACTAAACTGTCAGTGTGTGCTATTTTGCTAAACGTATTGCTTATTACATTAGTAATAATGTTTGATATTGAAATATCTTGACATTGTCATAAGTCAGGCATATAACAATTATATTAATTTATATAAGGCTTATTTTGAAAACATATTTGAAAATGACTGCCAGAAAATAAGTTATCTGACTATGTGAGAACTATGCAGATGTTTGTAATAGTGAGAGAAACTGAACAAAAGCAAATAAAATCCTGCCAAAACCATTTTCAGTTCTTAGTATATTTCTTAAACTTTCAATTTTTAGGACTTTTAAGCAT
Organism: Podiceps cristatus; assembly: GCA_000699545.1. NCBI lineage: Eukaryota > Metazoa > Chordata > Aves > Podicipediformes > Podicipedidae > Podiceps > Podiceps cristatus. The sequence continues at coordinate 39,881 of KL260087.1, forward strand.
TTATAAAAGATAGATATTCTTAATAAAAAGAAAAAATAACAAACCAACACCACCTTTCAGGAATTTTTAAGTTTTAGAAAAGGAGTATTCTTTTTTCCTTAAAAAGGAAAATAAGAAAAAGCAAACTGGTTTTAAAGTGTGTTTTTATGACTTGGACAAAACACCTCTGGATGCCTTCTCAATCCTGAGTGGAACATCTTCATAGTTTTTAAGATATGACTCCTTCTTAAAATTGATATTTTGTAACATGTTTCTTGAGTACTTGTAGTGTAATCTTTTAACAAAAGATATTTTATAGAAATGTAAAGCATTCTCAGTTTTAATAAAATAAATATGTTGCATATTCCTTTTTGAGCCAATGCTCTTCAGATTTACAGTCTGACATTTATAGGGCTTAATACTTGTTTTGAAAATCACTTGTTCAATATTTTATTTGAAGCGGAGTTTACAAGAACTAATACTTAGGCACATCCTTCAAAACAAAATGTAAAGAGAAATGATATAAAATTTAAATGCAAAAATTTGCTGAGTTTCAGATTCCCTGTACACCTTATACAATTTGTAGTCAGCAAAAGTTAGGTCTCTTAGAACTATTCTCAGTGTGAATACTTTGTGTACTTAGAACTCCAAAAAAAAAAAAAAAAAAGTATATATTATCACTTTAAGCACAACAAAAATAATCGCCTATATCACCTAGATTTCATAAACAAGAGGTACAGAAACAGTGAGCAGAGATTTTTCATGAGCTTATTGATTTAGCTTTTTACTGTGCTTTTTCTTCTACCAAAAAAGTCTTCCATTTGACTTTGGTTTATATGGATACCTAACCTCCTAGCCTGGGGGGTAAAGCCAGGAGGGCACGATGCTCTGCAGCCTCATTCTCTATTGTGTTTTTGGCTGTTAGAACTGACATCCGCCAACTGTAGTAGTCTAAAGGGGCAGCATAAGATCAGCAGGACCTTTCATGTCTGGCAACTGCAGAAGACTTGTTGCAATAAGGTAACATTGTAAGAACACATATTCTGATAAGTGATTGAACCACTGGTATCTGTGCCTTATTGTACAGTGGCTGTGACCTGTAAAGAATATCGTATGTTTCATTTGCTGTAAGAAGTCAAAATGATTTCTTCCATGTGAAATGAATGAGTTGCTCAAGTGGAAGAAGTGATTCACAGACCATAAAGACAAGACAGGCCCTATTTATAGTCTGAGACTCCAAAGATTTCTTGGGTAATCAGCATAAACCCTTCAGACATAGTAGAGAACTGGTTACCAAGGTACAAATGACAAAACTGCAGAGGAAGCTGGAGAGGAAAGTGTAGTTTTGTAGGGGGATTAGATTAGATGAGATGAGATGAGATGACTTCAAGAGCTGTTATATATTATAAAATTAGTCCTGTGGAAAAAACAATGCTCTGTGATCCACAGCTTCCAAGTTGTAGCTCATTAGCTGTATGCTTCAACATGCCTTAATGTCGTCCCTTTTTGAGGTAGACCTGATGGCTCTCTCAAAGTTTGTTCATTTGAACTAGTACGCTTGTTACACTAGTACACTTGTGCCGACCACATTCCTCTGTTTTCTCTCTACTGGTTTCCTGACTGCTCAGTTCCTCTTACTTGCCTGTTTATTATTTGCTTGTAGCGTTTGTTTACAATAACAGTGCTCATACCTTACCAGCACTGCTGTCAGAAGGTAAGTGACTTTTCTTCTTAAATCTCTGCATCCTCTCCCTAGTGCTGACACAAAAATTTGTACAGCAAGCAGTTAAAATCTGTATAAATATCTGCCATTAAAACCTAAGACCCAGAGTTATAAAGTCAGTGAGCACCTGAATATGCAGTTAGACATGTAGGTATCTTTTGAAAATGCTGTTAGATTCTTAGTTTTATCTCCCTGAGATGAAACATGTTTCACAATCTAGCCCTTAGTCTTTTAACATTCAGAAATTTAAGCTTTAAATTTGGCTCTTTGTTCATCCTGTCTAGAGCCTAGAAATTTGCATGGTAACAGGAGTGTTTGCTAATGTCCACCAATGTACTGTATGAAAAATTAACCCTCAGGGAGTATTTTATTTTATTTTTTTTCCAAAGGTTTTCAACTACCTTTACTTTATAGCTATACCAGTTTGTTAAATATTTTTTAAGTCACATATTCACGGTACATTACATTGTACTGGAGCCTGTCAAATGTTGGAGTCCATCACAATAAATCACATTACACTGAACCGTGTCATCTAGGGACTAGAGTGTAATGTGAATGTCAAATTGTCATCTATGGTTACACTTCCTAAGGGAAGTAGTGGAAGCCCCATTGTTAGAATAATTTAAAATGAGACTGGGCAAACCACTAGAAAATTATACTGTGGGGAACAATCTCACTTTGGCAGGAAGGAAGAAATAATATGGTTTCTCTTCTGTCTTCAACTTCTGTTAACCTACAAGACATGACGTGGTAAGTTTTGTTCTGTATGTTACATGCTGTTTAATAGACCTGTATTGTCCATTATTTTTTGCTTCTTATTTAGTGTCATGTAGAGATACCACTACCAATTTACACGAGATATGGTTACAGATAGATCACCTTCTGTTGTTCTAAAATGGATTATTATCAAATGGTAAAATTGAGTAATCAATGTGTGTCTTATTCCTCCTATTGCTGTCTTGTTTTCTTAGCTATTGAGGGTTAAGCATAAAACAAAGCGAATAAAACCTGAGGAAGGGAAGACAAAAATTTCAGGTATTTTAAAACTTATGTGGAAATTTTCTTCTGCAATAATTTTTTTTTATTTTTTTTTTTTTAATTCAAATAACATACAGGCATGATAATGCAAATGATGGGAAAAAATAATGCATGATACACAAACCAAAATTGTACTATTCTGTCATTATCAAATGTAGCTGCTAAACACAAGGACAAAAAAGTAAACATAGAAGTCCAGAAAGTAGATAAGTCAATTTTAAAAGTGTGTCCATTAATAATATTCCTCCCAAGCCTTCTCTTCTCCAGGCTAAACAGTTCCATCTCTTTCAGTCTTTCCTCATATATGAGGTGCTCCAATCCCTTAATCATCCTTGTGCCCCTTTGCTGGAGTCTCTCCAGTATGTTCACATCTCTCCTGTACTGAGGAGTCCAGAACTGGATGTAGTACTCCAGGTGTGACCTCACTGGTGCTGAGTAAAGGGGAAGGATCACCTCCCTCGACCTGATGGCAACACTAGTTGACAGTGGCAAATTCTTCATAGTCTTGAGACTGTAGATCCACCAACCTCAGCAAAGAGTGGCTATGGCTCTGATACCTGCATGAAATAAAGAAGTCCCTGATGTGATACAAGGGAAAAAAAAAACAAACTAGTAGTGAAGATGGATGTTCAGACAACCCCACAAACAAGACTGGGGACAGGAGGAAAGACGAGCATTGCTCCTATCAATTTCTCCTTTACCTCATCTGTCTGGTCATTCTGTTTCAGCGGGGCCTGGCACGTCAGACCAGAAGTACTTGAGAAGGAGGTTAAAACTGGGGCAAAATACTTAATGCATGGAGTCTTTTTAGCTTGATTTGTTTTGGCACTCTGCTTATCTTATGGAAACGGAGCAGGAAGAATTATTGTGCTACTGTTGGCAATATTGAATAATACCATCAGAAGGATTTTTTTTTTTCCATTCCTGGGCCATAAAAATCTAGCTGTACTTAATCAACTGAGAAGTCATGCTCCTGTCTTCTTGGATAGCTGTGACAGAAAATCCAACACTGGGATGCCAGGAACTGGAGTAGAATGAAGGAAACAATGAGGCTGCATCTATCCTTGTCAAGACATCAAGACGTGCAGGTCAATATAGTATGAATCCATACAGCTAAAATCTTCTGTCCCACAAAATGAATAGTATCATCCAAACTGTTTAAAAGAATGGTTTGGGGATAGGTGAGCCTCACCTCTGTGCCTGGGAAGAT
>JMFS01022332.1:0-13553 GCA_000699545.1 Podiceps cristatus
ATAAATATAAATATAGCTAGGCATGTAGCTAGGAGGAAGGACCTGCTGCCTTACAATGAACTGACTAACTATCCCTGTCTTCCACCAGAGAGTCTCCTGAGCTGCATGCAGGTCTTAATGGGTCTGCAAAGAGTTGCTTACTTACTGCAAAGAGTTTCTTGATGGGTCTGCAAAGAGTTACTTATGTCAAGGTACCAACACACATGCAACAGCAGAAACATGCTGGTATCCATCTAGCAGGCAATATGAATACTTTGGGTGTGGGAGTAGTGAACCAGCACTGACCACTGTACCAAAAACTCATGTTCCTCAGTGACACCACTGCTCACCCAACACTGCACTGCATACTACTGGTAGCCAACTACGTTTTTCTCCTATCTGCCAGCTAGTCCCACAGTTTCACCAAATCCTCAATTCCCAGAATTTGCTTCAGGCCTCACAGTTCTCAGACATGCAAAGTTCTTGGCATATGTGACTCACCAAGCTAACAAGCCAGCCACCCAGATTTGGTCAAACTGTCTACACACACAGACCAACCAATGTCTCTTTCAATCCCAGGAGTGAAGGTTTGTATGATGTATTTGTTTGTATTGATGCCAGGTTTGTTTGTATTGATGCCAGGAAAAGTGAGTCAAAGAGGTTTCAGACCAAGCCTTTTGCTAGTCCTTGATAGTCTAACCTTCAGGGACCTTTTAAAGAGAGGATGCAGAGTTGGTACCTTTCTATGCATTGTGTGACACTAAATATTCTCTTGAGCAGAAGGTAAGATTTCTGGAAGCTCTTACGACAGACGCATGTATAACAAGTACTATTCTCAAATAATCGACCTCCAAGTAACCTTAAAAAAAAAAATCCCCAGTGCAGATACAAGATTTAAAATTCTGTATTAGCATTTCTTTCAGACAGTGTTAAGGAAATCCCAAAGCTGTATTTTTCAAGTCTGTCTTGATGACTAACCCTGCTTTTCTCCTCCTCCGAAGCCCTGGGATGAATACCACAAAGGGGTAACATTTTTTGTTGCTGCACTCCAAATGTTATTCTATTGTTCCCTTCATCTACAAAGTCATGTCTTTTACTGTGAGTAAAGCAAAGTAAGCAAGTAAAAATAGATTGTTTCATGTTCCTAATCAGTAGGCATAAAGATCGATGTAAATAATTTTTTGACCTTGTTCTTAATTTCTCTGTCCCCTCAGGAAATAAACAGTCTTTTCCTATTTCAGTTCTACTCCCCTCATAATCTGCTAGCTAAGACTGTGCATATTATAAAGCATCTATAGGATGCTTATTGATTACCACCACCCAGCATACTGTTCGGGAACTTATACCTGAAATTGTATTTTGTTCCTAAGTTAATATACATCTTCAACAGGAAATGCTTTTAAGCATTTCAAATAACATACATATCCTCATCTCCACCAAACACGCATATTATAAATGCAAAAGTGATAGATGATAAGTTCATTTCTTTCAAGAGGAGAAATTAATTAATCTCAGAACAAAAGAAAAATAATTTTGTAGTGGTCTAAAGAATATAAATAAAGAATTTTTTTTAAAAAAGGAAGTTACATTTAAAGACAGGTCTCAAAAAAAGTAGTTTCTATTGTGAAAAGGTCAATCTCAATTTCACAACAGGAATACACATTTTGTTGAAAATCATGACTTACAAATCCATTTTTGTATCATATACCAGAAGTGAATTGCTTTAATCAAAGGAACTCATGAGTCTGCAAATGTTTCAGTAAGATTAAATCCTTAGGTACAGAAACAAAGAACAGCCACTGAAATCACAGTACTATGCTGATTTTAAAGAGATCCATTCAAACATAACCTAGTCCAACGATATGTGATTATTCCTAGAACACTAAGAAGAAAGAGACATTTTTTAATTAAAAAGTAAACAAGGGGGATGGGAGGGTGTTAGTTTTTAAAAGGTCTTCCATGACACATTTAATTTCTCTATCAAAATCGCCAGCATGCTGTTCCCATGACAATACATTTTGTGACGACCATCAAAATAACACTGGATCTCTTAAATGTGTTTTAAATGATCCTGTTCTGTTTTGCAGAATGCAGTACTGTCGCTCTTTCAATGAAGTAAGAAGATCTGACGATCTTTACCTTAAAAGGTCAGGAATACAAGCCCTTCTAGAAAACACAAGCATGAGCAACACATTAAGATCTCAAACGACACCTCAAAATATTTAATAATGTCTCTTCCTAGTACTCTGCAATTGAAAATGAATTTAAGATGAATATTAATTTGTAATTATGTCTGAATTTCTTCACGGTAATGTGTATATTACACAAATGCATTTTTTTTCTCAAACATGACCAAAACGTGTCATTTACCTTTTCATTATTGTAATAGGAAATGCTGTCTCCATCAAACTTAACCCAGCGCTTCTGAAATACACGCTTGCTGTGAATCAAAAATAAATACAATTAAAATTATAAACACAAGTTAACTCTGGCTTTAAGAATGTTTCAAGTACAAATTACAGAAAGTCAATCATGTTTAGCTTCCTGTGTTTGGGCTTAAACATTTTGAAAATTAAAATAAATCTTAGCCCTATCCTATCTTTTCAAAAGAAGAATAAAAATATCTGGAAACAAAAGTGCAGTACTACTGAACTACTTTTATAAAGCAGTGTCTTCATGTTTTTAATCAATGCAGCTTCCATTCTATTTCCTTCCCATGTGCTCTTTATCACATCCGAAGTGACAAAAGAAAAAAAACTTTCAATAATGTAATTTTACTTGAAACTAACAAGCATGGGAACTGACTCTTTTAACTGAAGGCAAGGAATATTCTGAACACAGAGCATACTTTTAAGTGTTACAAGCTCTGTAAGATACTTTCCAAAAAGGAAAGCCGACAACCTCAAATGAACATCTTATTGCCATGTTCATGAGGACATCTCTGTTTATAGGCTATGGTATCTCCAGTCATCAATACCTCCTGAACACTCTCTTCCCTGGCCAATGAATAAATAGTGGTCACACCAAATCACTCAACAAGTACAACATAAAATTTCATTTTTAGTCTCTATTATCAACTGGACATCATTAATGAGAAGCTCATTTGATTATTTCAGTTTGCCATTAACTCATGCTCTATAAGGGCCTCCTAAAAGAATTATTTTTACACGAACCTAAAATAGTCCATTATGTTCATTAAAAATGTTGACAGCCTATTAGTTATCATCTATAAAAGTTTCAATTCTAAAATCTATTAAACAAGTTAATTAAGCAAGAACAAGACCCCACTCTGACATCTCTTTTCCCAATGTTATTTCCTTTCCTGCTAAACAAGTGCTCTGCTTTAAGATTAGTAGACTGTGATAGTTTATCAAAGCTTTAATCAAATAGCAGCTCTGGCTTAATTAACTTGTATTATATGACTACAATAAATCATCATTTTTCATAACCTGGAAAGGCCAATGTAAAATCTATTTTCCATTAAAATGTCAATAAATTTCAAGATGATGCAGGGAAGCAAAAGTGAACTTAAGTAGCACATACAATGTGAGTTAAATTAATGGCTTTATAATTTATAGTGAGTTAACTAAAAAGAGAAGCTGTACTTTAAATGAATGATTTGTAGCAATTTAAGAAAACAGTATATATTCATTCTCCTGAGGAACAACAAAGTGCCAGTATAAATGTGAGCTCTATAAAAAGAAGAGGGAGGATGGGTGCAGAACAGAAAGAAACATTCAGTTGGCAGGGACTGAAACAAAGTATGCCAGTGCTTTAAGGAATTAAAAAAAAAAAAAAAAAAAAAGTGTTGTAGGTTTTTCTTTTAAGTCTTTGAGTATTTGAGAAATGGTATTGTAAGAAAGAGAACCAAAAAATGTAGCATTCATTAAATCATGCTTAAGAAGAAGTCCTTGAAATTTAGCCAAGGAATACCACTGGCTCAAGGCTAATGACGCTGCAACTGTTTTACTCAGTCCTAGCCAGTATTAAATTTTGTGTTTAACTCATTATCTTTTTCAAATAATATATTCTCCACAGTGCTTTATCTAAAGTCTTCACACTTTGTTTGCAACGCTGTTCCTTAAAATAGGACAAGACAAGTCAACTGGAATCAAGAACTATACTTTTTATCACTCTACCAGCTAACTGCAAAAAGTGTCATTTAAAAAAAAAATCCTAAGTGAAATAAAACAAAAGTTAAAGCTAACTGCAGCTCTCTGAGAATTAAATACACTAACAATTCTGAAAAGATGTGTAATGCAAATGCATATTATACTGGGAAAAAGTCTTTTGACTCTGCGTATAATTATTCTCCGATTCTTTAGTAAAAGTAAACAATGACAATGCATACATGTGAATGAAACTTCTGAAACAATTTTAAAAAAAATGTTTTAGCAGATTGAAATTCCATGATGGTAAAATAGATTTATTAACCAGGTTTATTCCTTCTTGTCATTCAGCTTCAACAACGTATCACTGTATCACCACAAATAAAGCCAAAATCAAAGAAATTAAAACTTCCTAAATCAGAACTCTTAAAAAGGAACAACAACAAAAAAAAGGAAATTGCTATACAATAGAGTTCAAGTAGGCTTGAACTAGACTGTATTCTCAACCAATTTAATTCAATAACTTTGTCGCTAAACTGAAAAAATATTAATTGCTGTACTAGTTGATGAGTAGTGATGATTATTATAGCCACAAAGAGTGACAGAAAAGACTAAACAGTTTAGTATCACCTTTCAGTGTAGCTAAACGTACAGTCCCAAGAACAAAGAATGCAGAACTACTAAGGCTTGAGTAAAAGCACAGTAGATGTATTACAGCACTAACAAGGACAACAGCTTTAATTTCTAGATGCTAAGTACTAGTGAAGATCAGAAATAGACTTAAAACATAAAATTGTGCCACTTTCAATACAAAAAGCAATTCAGAAGAAAGTCGTAAGAACAACTGGAGAACTGGAAACTACAATTTAAAGTTAAGATCGATCTATTCAGTTTATTAAGGAGGAGGTTAGAAGAATTTCAGAGTTTGCAAGTATTTATGAAGGGAAGATATGATAAAGTGCTCTTTAGTGTAAAACAATCTAAGAAGAGCAGGAATTTAAAGTAGGTTAAAATAAAACAATTATAGAAACTTTAACAAATAACAGAAATTAAAATTTTTCATGTTTTTTTACCTACAAATGTGGCAAAGAGTCTAGTTTCTTTCTGTTGTGTTCCTCTCTCCTCTTCATTATTTGAAATATTAAAGCAAGATTTGGGCTCAGATTCCTCCAACTAAACATTAGGCACATCATTAAACTAAACTAGAAGACAATTCACCGATGCATTTCTAAACTCAAAGCTCAACTTACATCCATGGCCAAATTGGTAAAGTAGTATTTCAGAATCAAGCTTTTCTTTACTTACTTTGTGGCCCAAAGAAAATCAGCAAAACAATACAGACTGAAAATAGTGGTACAAATTAATTCTGTATTTTTTTGCTACAGTTCACAAGTGGTCATCATTTTTAATAAAAATATTTTTTCCTGAGTGCACTTCCTAAATAAACTTCAGAATAGATAACATCATTAAAACTTACAAATTCAGAAAAGCCCCATGGCCTTGCAACAAAAACAGTTCCATTTCCTTTCCCACCACAAATAGTAAGCAGTGACCAAATACAAATGTAACATCTCTCATGCAAACATACATCTTCACAATTATACAGTAAGCACTGCAAATACCATACCCTTGAGGTGATAGTTTATCCAGCCATCCTGCTTTAACCTTCTTTACTGATGGTCCATAAAAACAAGCATATGGTGTTATTGATTCATTTCCAATTGAAGTTGATTGCCGAAAATGCCTTTGTTCACTGACCAAGTGATCTGAATCTCCACTTTGTGTCTTATTACAAGATACTGAGTGTGCTTTGGCTTTATTTTTCTTTTTCTTTAAAGGCAAAGAACATTGTTCCACAATAGAATATACAGATTCACTTTCAGATTCTTCTGGTGCTAATAATTTGTCTTCCTGAGACAGGGATTCATTTTTTGCAAATTCCTTTGTCTTCTCTTCCTGATTATTAAAAGAACTAGAAAGAAAAAATGCATTTTACTCTTAATGTATTGCTACAATGCACAAATACATGAAATTATTAATTAGAACAAATATCAATAAGACTTACTATAAATATGTTTGACTTGTTTAGCCACTGCGATAATCACAGTCATGCTAGACACGATGTATCTTATCACTATGACCATACTAAATCCTACTTTCTCCATTCCACAGGACTAGTAGCAAGGTAACACTTTCTGGGCCTTTAGAAGCCTGAACAGAAATTTAAAATGAATTCTCCTTCCTCAGAATACTAGCTTCACTTTTTTCGATACTTTGAAGGACTTGCTGTTTGACCTCTCTCTCTTCCCTCTGTCTCCCACCTAGACAAAAGCCAGGTACAGATTGGAGACTTAAGGAGCACATTAGCTTCCATTTCATCAAACCACTGGCCACTACCTCATGACAGAAGTAGAAAGTGTTTTTTAGTTTTGGGTTTGTGGTGGGGTTTTATTGGTTCGTTGGTTTTTTGGGGTTGGGGGTGGGTGTTGGTGGTTTGTTGGGGTTTTTGGTTTTTGTTTTTTTTCCCCTAACAAGGAGGTAGAGTACAACAGTACTCAGGAATAGTTAGCTAGGATAGTTAGCTAGGAGACATAAAAAAATAAAACTCTCATCTTCCTTGTTCTGACTGGGGAAAAGATAGACATCTTCCAAATCCACAAAAGATTCTATAATCTGGTTTAGACAGTCTCAGGACAGCCACAGAGCCAAATTTTGCCTCCTACAGCATGGGGTAAAGGCTAAGATAGGAAACAAATAAATAATACTGTCATGGTTGTGCCTTCAGAGATCGAAATCTACTTGTGATATCAATAAACATCATTTCGTCTTTACATTTTAAATTGATCTATAACTCTTATTTAATACCATAGATTCTTGCAAGAAGAATACCCTTCATTCATTCTTAGATTGAATTTATTTTCACAAGCCAGGAATTCCTTCCCATGAAGTTCCTAGAAAAGAAATACATTGTAACCAACATTTATACTGAAGCAGTAAGTGATGTTTAAATTACTGTAGACATAAATCACACACAACAGTCTAATTAGCAAACCTATTTTTTCCCACATTTTCAAATATGCATTTGAAAGATGTTTTTAAAATTATTCCAAGAAATGTTATTTTCAAGATTTCCATTTTAAATAATAATACTCAAATAAAAGGTTTGAGCATAGTCCAAAATATCTGATACAAACAAATTAGATAAAGAAATTCAGTGCACAGAAATATCAGTGGTCTGATTTTTCTTGAGGCACAACTGAATACTATTTTTACTGTGAAATTTTCCAAGCTCAAAAGTACACGTTGCATGCAGGTTAAGTATATCACTTAAGATTTGCCACTGCTAGCCTATCTTTCGTATCAATACTACTACTCTGAATTAAATGTACAGCATTCACAGTACACTAAAGATAAAATAATGGTAAATTAAAATTCCTACAGTTAATTGAACTCAGCCATACTGAATATATCTTGCATTTTCTTGCCAAGCTCTTCCTCCTAAAAGGCGTATTTATTAAAGTGTGTTTAGAAATCTTTATCACAAACTGCTTGCAGTGTACAAAATGTCAAGGCTAACACTGTTTAAGAACATTACGTTTCACACTCCCTAAACTTGATCTGACAATCATATTGCATTATTAAGCTTCTCAATACTCATCTTTCTTCCTTTAAAAAAAAAAAAAAAAAAAAACAACCAACACCCCTAAAATGAACATCTTCGTGCTTTCTGATGGAAGCATTTTAATTTACTCATTTAGGCTTTGATGTGTATGTCATGAAGCTGAAGGGTGGCAAAAAAAAAAGTGGAGAAGCTTTCACAGCAGTTGCCATTTGTTTTCTGAGCAGCAGTACCTCATCTTGTACTTGAGGGCTGTACCATGGCAACATGAAAAGGCAAGCTTAGAAAAGCCCATAGCCCATAGCTGAGTACACGTACACTGCAGCAGAAATGGTGGAAATCACAGGCTGCTGCCTTCCTCTGCCAGCCAGATCCATTATAAAAATACTCCAAAAACCAACCATCACCACCCACACTATTAACTATGTTGTAGCACCAAGGATTAGACAAAAAAAAATTAAAACTCAAAACATCCATACACCTTGCAAACATACTAAACAGAAAACTCAAGAGAACCTGTCCATGGCTTATCAAACGCTTGGACTGACTGAAATCTGACCAAAGGAAGGGAAATGGCAGTATCCCACCTCTTCACAAAGCTCAAGAGACCAATATCATCACTCAGAAAACATCTTCAGAGTAAAAATGGTCAGTATCTTTTATCTTTATTTGCTTATCAAGATGCAACCGCAAACCGTACCCACTGAAGCTATGTGGTAGTACCTCTTCCTCCCTCTCATGAATCACTACAACAGGTTTTTGTCCTGCTTGTGCCCACTTTTAGCACTTGGGCAAGTGAATTCAGGGAATCTGAGAACTTCCAAACAATAGTCAAGAAAAGCATTTCTATTACCAGTAGATTTTAGAATGCAGAAGTGCACAAATGAAGACAGGTTGTGGGGACAGGGAGTTCTATTTGCTCAAAGACTTCTATTTCACCCAAATTACAACCTAAGCATTTCCAGAGTGTTGTTTACAGAATTACTCTGCAAGATGCTCAGACTCAAGACAAGACTCCCATCTCCCACCTCCTGCAAATCTCTGAGGTATTATACAAAGGTAGTTAGCAGCAGCAGTTTCTCCTGCAGAGACTTTTACAAAGAGAAGCATTTCTTAAAAGATAGGTGTACACGCATTACACAGAATCTGTCTCTAAATATGTACTGTTCTTATGCCCCTGCCTTGAAGAAAGAAATCTGGCTTCTAAACCCCAGACAGATGGAACTTCCTACTTGCAACCCTGTACAAAAATCCTCTACTTCCAATCAGGAAGTACTTCAAATAGATTTTTAGTTGTAGTCCTGCTGATCACAACAGCAAGTCAGGAAACCTGAATGCTAAAACACAGACTGCATGAAGAGTATCAGGACTCAGGCTACATCAAGCAACTGCTCAATGCCATTCAGGACAGGCACCTTTAAGAGATATTACCTTAGTCTTCTATTAAAACTAATGTCACGCAGTTCTCCTTAGATTCATTCTTGAATCATGGTTTAGCAATGCAATTTTTTAGCAGGTCCGTAAAGATAAATTCCTTCTTTTAAAATATTAAGGGTTCTTATTTTGAAGTGGAAAGATTTGCAATCTGGCCAGCATTCCACACTACCACAATGCTTAGGAGCTCACCCAGTTTACTGAACTCAATATGCATGTTTAATTTAGTTTGACAGTCTACATCAAGAAATAAAGTCAACAGTTCACTCGAGAAGCCTGAACTCATTAGAATTCAGTTTCTGTAAAGGAATTCTAACATATTTAACTCTTCAGTTGGACACAACAATAAAACAGATCAAAAACATGTGGATGTTTATTTGTGGTATTTTCAAATTGATATTAAAAAAATTTCCTTCTCAGGTTGCCCTTTAGAGGTTTCTAGTTGTCTTTCTTCCTGACCCAAATCAAAGGTATGTTCTTTATAACCTTAATTCCCTGTTCTCTCATGCTTACTTACCTCTAGTCTGTAGTGACTCATTACCTATTTCTACAGACACTCCCTTTATAAAAGCCTATAGAAGCCTTTTCTTCTTTACACCAATGAAACAGGAAGAAGGATATTGGCCAGCTTACAAGCCCTTAGAACAAACTTCAGTCAGTCAGTATAAAAATTTGTTAGGTTTTCCTGTACATAGACAAACTATATTCTCACATGAGGTTATCTTTTAAAATGAAGCAGCAGTTGCAAGGCATAAAATGTCTTTACAGATTTATCTAAACTTTCTTATTCATTCCTAGGATACTTGACATCTACTGAAAAAATCTGAAAGTGAAACGTATCTTAGGACCTTTGTTTTATGGTTGTTCTTTATGACCTTTGTCTGCAATTACGTTCTAATGGAACTAAAATTAACTATGAAGTTTCCAACAGGCATGTGAAATGTAATTCAAAAAATTGTTCACTTACATGAAAGTGATAATTTAAATCTAAATCTTCAGATCAGGGAAAGTAATATACTGCATTAATCATGATTCTGTAACCAGCAGAAATAGGAATTTTATTTCAAGCAGTTAATCCAGTTTAACAGCATGGTATTTTTGTATTTGGTGCCTTTGTAAGATAAGTAAGACTGCTCATAACCTTCCTGGCTATGCTTTTTTATAACCAACCATTTCAATGACATGTACAGAATAATGATAAGAAGTAACAAGAAGGCTACGAAACTTTTTCTAGAAAACCTGCTTATGTCACTGAACTAATTACAAAGAAGTTAAATTTTTAATTTTTAAAGTCATTGGCACAGACAACAGTAACTGGCACAGACAAAACACTGTACACAAGGAAAGAAAACAAAAGCTCAAACGTCACTTTTGTGTGTAGATAACAAGAGCTAGGAGAAACAGGACATGAATTTATGCATACCTCCTTAAAAAGTCAACAAAAAAGCGCAACATATTTCCAAAGGAAAAAGTTCACACCAAAAATAAGAGATCGTTTTTATGCTTCTAAAACCAATCCCATTAGAAGAGGAAATTTGAACCATTTCTTTTCACTGACCAATTCTTAAACTAAAATTGAGGAAAAAAAATTCCTAGGCATCCATTTGAGTAGCTTTCATTTTAGTCAATAGTTCAAAAAATGAAACATTAGAGTGAAGACTAAGACAGAAACTAAGAATAATTTACTGTTTTCTCTAACTCTGTGGCTTGAGATCAGCTGGGACAAGTATAAGCAATTACAGAATCAACAATTTCTGGTCTGCATTCTGCTGAGACAGAAGAAGGAGCTGGGATTGACGGCATTTGGCAGACGCCTCACTAAACTCATTTGCCTCCCAGATCTCCACATGATTCAGAAGCCTGTCCACATGCTGTCTATGGCATTTACACCATTAATTACTGACCCCAACAAAAATGTTCACTTCAGAGAATCCTATAACAAAAGTGACTTTCTGGGTATACAGCAAGTTTAGGGGTTGCATAAAAAAATATCAAAGTCCTGAGAACTTTCATATACAGGAATTAAAAAAGGGTATTGTCAAAAAGTCACCATTAGATCACCTAAGCTAACATCTAAGCTGCTTTCATAGGATATACACAAGCCTGTGTAGACATGCCCAGTGTTGATCTACAACTATCAGAAGAGAGAAAAGCCACTTCACCTTTACTCATCAATTCTAATTGTTATAACCTCACTTAGGCCCAAAGTATTACAATACATCACTGTACCTAAGAGGGTAAAAGGAAGGCATCAAGGAAGTCTGCAATTGCCTGTAACTGACTGTTTTGCATTTGACACAAAAAACCCCAACCAACAAACATCACACCTCCCTACTACTATTGAACAGTACAAAGTGTATCTCAAGATTAAGAAAAGTCACTAGTCCACAAGTATTTACACTATAAACCTTTTGCACGTACCTAAAAAACAAACAAAACCCCCAACAAACAAACAAAAAAACCCCCAACAAACAAACACACCCCCCCCCCACAAAAAAAAAAAAAAAAAAAACCCAAAAAAAAAAAAACAAAACAAAAGGAAAAAACCCAAACAAACAAAAAAAAAAAAACCAGCAAAGGTACAGGAAACTGAAAAAGCAGAGGAAAAAAAGAATTAAAGAATTAAGGACAATATAAAATACATAATAGATTGAAGATAGATGATTTATACTCAGACTTCTCAACTTACTTTAGCATCTTCAGGGTTGTCACAAATAAAGGTTTCCCCATATGGAGAGATGACAGGTTGTTTTTCTTCTGTGAAAGCTTCTTAAAGCAAAAAAATAAATACAGAGTTACACAGTGCAATGGCCTACCAAATTACTAATAAAATCAACAAGGGACACAGATTTTTTCTGCTTGTGATTTTTCTGTCCTCAGAAAAAAAAATCAGAGGAACAAAAAACTATTTCTCATTTCTAACTGAACTCCAGACACATTTTTCCCCTCTCAGACACTACCTACTCAGACACCACTACTATATTGCTATATAATTTACATACAACTTGCATATAGGCATTTTCTTCTTTCCTGTATCAAGTTTAAAAAAAACAACACAAAATAAGACAAAACAAACCCAAAACCCACACAAACACCTCATTTGTGTGCAATCTTGATTTTGTCACCAAGTGTTTGTTTGAAAATAATCCACATAACTTCAAACAAGACACACCTCTAGAGTTTGAAAGAACTTTTGTTTACAACTGAGTGCACAAGACTTCTATACTCTTCCAGTAAACTATTTTATACAATTAATTTACTGTTATTTCCTGGAGCTATGAGCACTAACAAATTAAGCAGCATTAGTCAGGAATATGCTCCTTATATCTTTCACAAAAAAAACTAACTCTGCTTAAAATATCTGGATCTAATCTTGGAAACTCAAAACAATATAGTCTAAAAAAGTATATTAAAACAAATGAGGTTTAAAGGCTGGATTTTTTAATTTTTATTTTATTAGTTCATAAACAAAAACTAACTAAAAATGCAGAAGTAGTTAAATGCTCTGCTATTATTCCAGACCTTCCAGATGCCCGATATTTCTTAAAATAAGCAAGTCAATACTCAGTTTAGACAACTTCTGGTCTGGGGTCTCTTTTTCCTCAATATTCAAGATGTAAATATCAGCATGCTTAACTCACTGTTTTGTGAAATTTGCCTCCCAGTGCAAGAAATATTTGCAAGATCCACATTTCTTCTTTTCTGGAGGGAACTTGAACAAAACAAAGCACAAAATGAAAACATTAAGTGAAATTTTCAAGAAATTGAGCAAAAACATCTTATACAGTTAAACTATTAAAACTGAATACAAATATAGAAATAGCTGATTTTAAGTCTCGGGAAAATGTCTGATTTAATTTACAAGTCAACTAACAATGTGTTTTACTCCCTTTATGACACTTAATACTTCTCTGATTCTAGCACACATCTTGAGTTTGAGGGTGGTTTTGTTTGTTTTGAATTGACTTTATGATACATTTAGATTGCTGGAAAGCATGGAGATCTCCCACTCCTCCCCTATTATTTACGTCCCCTCTCCTTCAGACTGATTACCAATGACTATACTTAAAGAAGGATACACTATGACATCTGACAACATTAAGTTCAAAGGGAGCCTGGGCATGGAAATCCAGAAAAAGCATGCTCTCGACCATTGAAAAAAAAAAAAAAAATGCTGTAAAGTTTTAATGTCTCAAGGTGAATTTTTTTTTCCCAGGAAGTTTTCAATCTGAGACATAAATGACATTGGGTTGTGACTGCCTGTGACTACCATTGCACATTTTATAGACAGGTAAGAATGTATCCCCAGACACAACAAAAAAATTATTTTATTATTGGTGGTGTGCTGGCCCTTGAGTATTTCAGCAATTTCATGTATTATGGCAGCTAAAGATCACTTTTTTATTATTATT
>KL260088.1:2289-27246 GCA_000699545.1 Podiceps cristatus
GCTCCCGCCCCCCCCCAGCCTTTTTCTGATCCGGCCACTGCGATACTGTGTCTGGATGTCAAGTAGGAAGCCAGAAAAAAAGAGCCTCTGCAGATGGCGTCCTCTCTGCACCAAAATGCTGCGTGCCGGGGCTCGCTGATGGGAAGCACGTGAAACAGGGACGTCTCTTCCTCTCCCCAAACAGGTTCTGATGTACTCACAATATTTCCTCTCTGCACAGCTCCTAGGTTTTAATAGCTTTTGCTTCTAAACCTTTCAAGGATCATCTGTCACCAAATGCACCCACTCAGCTGCCATCTTCCAAGCTAACAACACATTTGAAAGCTCTCCATCCTGCAACCATCTCCCCAGGCTTTGCCCGTCAAAGCTCAGGTAGCAAGTGGGATTGCAGACAGGCAAATGTCACCTTGCTACAGCCAGCCAGGACAGCGTGGACGGAGAAGCTGGAGATGCATCACTGACTACATACATAAACATTTTCCTACTCCTAGAAGCATTTTTTTTTCCCCTGCCTAATCTGCTCCAATCCATTCCTTGCTCTTTTCCCAAGACATGTACAGGAGCGGAAGCAACCTGTGATAGAAAGTCGCACCGCTTGGATTTTGTGATGTATTTCTCTGCTGGCTGGGGCTTTGTGCTGTTTTGGGAAGGTGTGTGAGCTATGGGACTCACCTGCCGCTGGCACACAGTCACTTGCAAAGCCAATCGTGTTCTCTACGTGCATATTCACAGCAACACCTTTATGATGTGAAGAAGGAAAGACTAGAAAGACAGGAAGATCTAGCGGAAAGCAGCACGTACATGAGCTGAACTCTTGCAAAAAGCATCCTATAACCAACTCAAGTTGCAGTTCACTCCAGAGGGTCACCACAGCTCATCCATGGGATGCTACCTGCCCCCTCCCCCATGTCCCCAAAATTTATGCCAGTCCCAGAGGCAGAGGACAGAGTGCCACCTGCTGAAACATGAACACATCTGACTCCTCCCTAGGGAACATTGGGCCATTCTTTTTGCCTTTTGCCCCCAACAGCGAGTCTCCCGTAGCTCCTCCTGGGGCCACAGTGCCCTACAGATTTGCAGGGGGCAGCTGGGAAATAATTCAGCCCCCAAGGATATGGATGAGGCTGGAACTCCTGTGTCAAAGCCACCTCGCCAAGAGCAAGGAGCGGGAACTGGCAGCGTATGGAGAGTGCTTCAGCCCCATTTATCTCTGAAAATAAGTCCTATTTGTCTCGTGACACTAGACATTCCTTCTTATTTTGGTCCTTTCTGGAGCCTCTTAAAATGAAGCTGAAACCCATTTGCTCCTCCCCACCACCGGGATGGAGGTACCCAGGGCTGGGCACTCCTGCAGTGAGCATTGTCTTTTAAACCTCGTTGATTCCCAAGTGCTGAAAGTCGAATCAACATCTCAACTGGATTATCTCAAGGCTTTTCCTTTAGTATGTAGATTTTTTCCATTATCAGTTAGAAGCACTAAGAAGCAGCTCTTGTGAAGAGCATGCAACCGCTCCAGCCCACCCTAGGAAATCCTCCCAGGGTGAGGATCATTTAGAGTAGAGTTGGAGAAGAAAAACACCCCAAGACCTAGTAATGGCAAAAAAAAAAAAAATGCTCACTGCAGAGACAAGAAAAAAATAATAGTGCGCTGTACTGCACTTGGTAATATGCTTAGCTTTTTATATCACATTAGGGGCACACATAACACAAAAAATGAATGTTTGTGTCATGCAAGGCAAAACAATGAGACATTATGACTATAAAATAGCAGAGAATTATCTGTGTAACACGGTGGTTTCAAGCCCTCCTCCCCTCGTGTGCGCAGATGCACGTGCCCGAATCAGATTGAAGATTCAAGTTTCCTGTTCTCTTTCCTGGGCCCTTTGTCTGGAAAAAATAGGTGACACGAAGGACCTAACGCACTGGCAAGGTATGAGATAATCCTCCCCTTGATGTTTTCCCAGGCTAGAGGAAAGCTCTGCTGGGTGGGCTGCAGAGCTGAAACAGTAGAAGTCATCTTCGTGGGAGGGTCACAAGTTTTACATAAAAATGGCACAATAAATGATTCTTAATACCTAGAAGTTGAATATACCTTCAACAAGCCCTTCAAAGCTTCTTCCTTCCATTAAGCAACCAAAACAGTCCCTCTGGCTTCCTCCCCCCGCTAACAAGACCCCAATGCCACCAGCCCTGCCTATGTGTCTACAGAAACCACAGATCCTCTGCCCTCCAACACGCTTTAGTTGAAGGGTGCCTTTCTAAGGCAGGCTTTTTCTCTCATGATCACATGGAAAGTTGGATTTTCAACAGCTCACCCCATCAGGGGGTTGCGTGTGGTGGCAGTAGGTCTCTGCATCTCTTCACTTCAGCGCTGGTTCAACTGCTCGCGAGTCCCTCTGGGGTAGGAGGGGATGTACGTGTTTCCCGGTAGCACCTTCTCATGTCCTCAGCCTGAGTTAAACCTTTAGGGCTGGGCTTTCTCCAGCAAAGAGTAAACATTTTCTGTGCACCCCTAGATAGGAGCTGCAAACAGCAGCAGATGTCCTGTCCCCGATCCTGATCCCTCCTGCCCGTGCACACCCCAACTGACTGGTTGAATTTTATTCCCACCTGCCAGAAAGGGCCGAACTGCCCAGCAAGGTCAGACACGACCAGAGCTTAGCCACATCTTCCTGTGGGCTGGATTAAGCCAGAAGCAGCTTCAAAATGATTCAGCTGCCTTAAGAAGTCTCTTCAGGCTCATGTTAAGCAGCAACTTGTTCTGAAAACTGCCAGCATAAATACTTAGTGCTGTTTTGCAGTTACTACAATTAGACACTGACTATGCCCCTGCTTTTCTCAGCAGTCCCAGGGCACTGACTATGTAGAGCAAAAGCAGCATTTAGACAAGAAGAGCCCTGGAAATGTAGTTTTCTTTTGCTTTCAGCCTTAAGCTAACAGCAAATGAACCCAGGGACCAATTAAACTAAATGTAAGGATGCAGATCTAGTCTGGGAGCAAAGAGATACAGGATATAATAGAGGTGAAGTTTGTCGAAAACATCAAGTCAGTTGACGTAGTTGGAAAAAGAGATTCATTCTGGCTCTCACGCACGTATTTGTGAGATGAGGAGAAACTGAAACGTCTGAAGGAAGGTGGGGGCCATGTACTGGATCTGAGTCCACTGATTTTCACAGAGGCACAGCCGCAATAGCCAGGCCAGCTTCCTTGCAATTCTCGTCAGCCAGAGTTTAACCACTCAGGACAGCCCATGCTCAGCGACCCTTTTCTCTTCACTATTCAACATACATTCCTCCTCCCCCTGCATGATATCTCAGTGTCGTGGTGAAGGGGTGGGAGAGCTCGGCAACTCATCCGTCACGCAGCCCACGCACCAAACGGCATGGGGTTACTGCCTGAGGACAAAAACAACCCAGCCTGATCATACAACAGGGACAACATCCTAATGCCAAAAAGCTCTGCAGTTCATTCAGTCATTGAATCATCAACGCACACAGGTTACCAAAAGTTTCCCAAACCTCACTTTTCAGAGGCAAGACCTTTCTAAAGCCATTGTCACAGCTAGAAACCCTACAGCTGCCTAACGTATGCCGCGTGTCACCTTTGTATTGCGTTGCTTAGAAAGCGCACTTGGGCAGAATATAGATCTGACCTTACTGTGTTACAGGGTCCAGGCAATCAGGAGCTCAACAGGGAGTCAGGACATCTGGGGTCAAATCCCAGCTTTCTGCCTTTTTTTTCTGACTTTGTCTCCTCCTACTAAGCTTTTCCGTGTGAGATCCTCTTTTCATGTGTCTTTCTGTGGGACT
Source organism: Podiceps cristatus (assembly GCA_000699545.1). Classification (NCBI taxonomy): domain Eukaryota; kingdom Metazoa; phylum Chordata; class Aves; order Podicipediformes; family Podicipedidae; genus Podiceps; species Podiceps cristatus. Next base: position 6,099 of record KL260088.1, read on the forward strand.
CTAACTAGCAACAACAGCTTCTAGGGGCGCAGTTTGGAATAGTGATTCTTGCATCAGTATTCAGCAGTACACTGGTAAAAACTTGCGTTGAACAGAAGTGAGGTTTGTCTTGTAAGCCAGCTCGCAATTCTTCATGGCATACTTTGAAAACACTACTCAAACACAGCTCGACTCATCAGCTGTTACACCTTTTCCTTTCTCCAACCTCCAAACCGCAATTTGCTGGGTTTTTTTAGTCAGGGTTCTCTGGTTGCGAGAAGTGGAAAGCAAAGTACTCGGGAAGGTATGAATAGCAAGATGTTTGTTCCCCCCCCAAATTGTTTCAATCGATAGCAGCTCATTTCTACGGCCTGATTTTGAAGCTGCTTGACGCCATTTCTTATCTTCCCGGGTTTAACGGCAGCAAACCCCTTGCCAGCCCTGAGCGTTTGCAATTCCGGGTGCTCCCTCTCACCGCCCTTTCGGACTCTGCAGCGTTTCTTATCTCTCCTTGCCAGTAATACACCACTCACCTACCATAATTGCCTTGGTCTGTTGGGCTGATTTATCCAACCTTCAAAACAATTCATTTATATTTGAAATTGGATTAGAAATAAACATGTATTCTACTGCTACTGATATGAAAATAACCAGTGCGTTACCATTATTTTATGATGAATGCATCGTGAACAAGTGCACCATCTCTTCATGTAATCAAATTAATTCCTTTGATTATTAAAAAATATTATTTGAATGTTTTGGATATTCATAACAATAAGCACAAAACATAGTATTTACACCCATGTTTTACATGACTAGCCAACAGATTGGTGTTTCTTAAGATAAATGTAAGTAGCACTGGAAGCTGCCTTCCTTTTTAGAAGCAGATTTGCACTAAAATTTATTCTGAAGTTATTTTCTGACATCTGCATGTACTGAGCACCTAGGAAAATTTTACTGAAGTTCCAGTCTTTTATTTACATATCTTGGCACGTTTATGTCAGTAATTCTAGCCATGCTAAACCCTTCCTCGCTGAAAACATTTCCCAAAAAGGTTTGTACTCAAAAGCTGATCCCCGTGATCATTTAAGGCTCAGAATAAATGGCTGCGTCCCACAGAGGACCTGGCTCCTGAAGGTACCAAGGAAATACCCATGAATCATCCAGGCACAATCTGCAAACAGAGGCTCACGTCGGGTTTCACAAAGGTTTTACAGCGCTCCACTGACTGCTATAGCTGTTTCTTACTTATGCTTGGGGAAGCTTCATCAGGTTGGGCTCTCTGAGTGTGTAAAAATGTTTACGCTCACAGTTTTGTCTTTGTCAGTGTTTGCTGGAACTGATTGCTCTACTCGTCAGAGCATTAGAGACCAGTGTTCGCCTGATTTCCTGAGCATCGCCAACATCTTTCAACTGACTGCCCCGCTGCATTGGGTGAATCGGGGGAGAAGCAGTAATTTTTATTCTCACCTTTGCACAATTTCCGCTTTAAATCAGCAGCTAAACCCCTGGCCAAGGTGCAGGGCTGCCTCCTCGCTCTGACTGCATGGCCACTGGCCCATCTTGGAGTGGGACGTGCAATCACAGTGCCTCGCCAGCCGTGGGCAAGTCACGTTGTGCAAAGCCAGGGCTGCGGTGCCTTTGCTGATTCCATCTCCAGCTGACTCCTCTCGGTTGCATAGTACCAAAACATGCATTGAAAGACACTGGAAGGGTTCACCTGTGCAACTCTTCTCCTCCGTAAAACACCTAATCTTTTATCTGAGAGAAAAACGGTACGACTTTCCCTGCTGAGGAATTACGATGCCGACTCACGAGAGTTTCCTCAAACCTAGAAGGAAAAATCCTTTGCAAGTGATGATGCTGCAAAGTCAAAATGCGCTTTGGGTCTGCTGCTCTGTGCTCTAGAAAGAAAGATTTGTAGGTTAGTATCCCCCTTTTATAGGCTACTTCTCTGCAAGAAGTATTTCTGTCGAAGCTTCATCGCCAGTGCTTTTACTTGAACGGCTTGGTCCAAGCCACAGGGCAATTTCTTCGTACCCTTATTTATGCAATCCGTATACGCAAAGCTCAGTGTACAAACTCATCTTCAAAGCATCTGACATGCTGTGAAAGGGCCTCGTGTTGTTAGAATACAGAAGATCGATATTGGCACGCAGCATAAAAACCTGCATTGTGACAGACAGGAAGGCAATGTATTTTATACTTTTGCTTCTTGGAACAAGACTGCAAATTCATGATGTGCTTCAAAAATCCCCCTGCTCCTTCAAAAATACACAAACATTTATTTTTTTTTTTTAATCTACTCTTTTCCTTTTTTTTTTCCCCTCAAAAGCCACAACTATCAGCAAAACAACTGTTTTCAGCTCATGATTTGGGCATGACGTAGTGCGAAGCACCGCGTGCCACCTCCCTGGGTGGTGGGTGTTTGGCCCGGCTCTGTTCCCTTACATGGCCTGCAGCTCTGGCAGGCACAGCATTCTCCACATTCTTCTTTCTTTCCCCTGCTTTTTAATTCTCATTTCTTTTAGGAGGAGAAAACACAAACACAAGGAGTAATGCCGCCCTCTACTGACCTGCTCTCCCAGCTTGAGGAGCACAGCTGCAAACCTGACCGCCAAATTACTTGTTGAATCACCACCATCACAAAAAACCAACCAAACATCAAAAAAAACCCCAAACCACCCCCAAAACACTCAATCAAAAGGCAATATTGGAAGAAAAATATGCATACATTAAAAACCAAAGAGACCGTGAGGGTCTGGAGCATTGCTCAAACTCAGCTTTAAGTCCCGTTGATATATTAATATATTCTATTTCCCAGCAAGAGGGTAGGATTTATATTGCAAGTTTTTCTCAAGTTAGCTACTACAATGCTAAAGTGAATGTGTGGCATATTAAGGGACATATTTATACGAAAGTATAAAGCTGCAGCACTGTCTCTTTCTCTATCCCTTACAGTAGTCAGATTCACAGCCTTCTTTCTCCTTAATATTCAGTTTACTTGATAAGCAAACTATTTCAGAGATATAATAGCTCTACCTGCAAGGCCCAGCAGACCAGACATCACGTTTTAGGTGTTTTTTCCTTACCGCACCTGTATGCATTCCCCCTACAGAGACAGAAAAGATAGATTTGTTGAAAGCTTGAATCGATGATTTGATTTGCTAATAGGCCTTATAAGGAAGCCTTTAGAAGAGCATTGATTTGCACCAGTTCCTGGCTCAACACGCAGTAAAGGCTGCCACTGCAATAACATGCAACAGCTCCAAGCACGTGCATAAAAGTCAGGACAGATAAACCTTAAAACATCTATCTTTTAGTATTAATGGCCAGTTGAATGACCAATCTGAAAAAGGAAGACATTTGATTTTCACTATATACCACAATTCTGTATTTAGTCCCATTTCTTTAGATTTTAAATGATTCTATTTTCAGAAGTCTGAATTTTTTTACTTTCCATTTATATTCCCTAGTAAACTCTCAGAAAAGTCAATTAAATTAAAATAGCTCACGCTAATACCACCATACATATACACATATATCATTGCAATTGTTAGTAATCCATCACCTCAAAAAAACCCTACCCAAACTTCTCAGATGTACAGAGAAAGTTAAACTTTGCAAGGAAACTCTTTTTAAAAAGCATTAATGTAATTTCCAGGCAGAATTGGTATTGATTGTGCAGCAGAACAGCAAATGCTGAGCATGGAGGTCTAAATTATGGGGGGGGGGGGAATCGATACAGGAGCCCCATTAGAATGTTAGACTTAAATAGATGTTTTTTTCCCTTCAAGCTTTTATATATGTTTCTAGGGAACACTCAGGAGACAAAGTAAATAATGTTTTTAAAAGGCAAATCAAACCAAAACAGATTAGGAGATTCAGGTAAATAAATGTCCTCAGACTGAAATGGTACAGTATCCAATTCTTTGGTGGCAAAGCAAGGTCAGCCCAGGGTCTAGCTGAGAATAAGTTAAAGCATGTCCCATCTTATGTTCTAGACAGGGGTAAAACCTTTTAGTAGCCCAGCCGATGATGCTGGAAGAAACAGGCATCATTTTGAGACCAAGCCAGGAGATATGTTTGTGATATACGTATGAAGTAAGCCACAAAATATCTACTAGGAGATGACATCGGAGATGTGCACACTGTGTTTGATATACGGTTTACGAATAAGCAAAATTTTGCAATGTGTACTCTTTCGAAGGCAGAAGCCGGTAACGCCACAGTCATTTCTTGTTCACAGATTCCTATGACTTGAGCTGGACTGGAAATATCAGGGAGTATTAAAGCATCTCCACGAACCTGCATGCAGAAGAACTGCACCAAACATCTCTGCTTTGCAACGCAACCCTCTTCTCCAATAATGTTCCTACACATTCATTGATGGAAATGAGGCCATTTCTCACCTGTTGCTTCTTCTCTTACTTTAATTAAGAGGCCCTATTTGCAATTACCCCAAATATGCAAATAAAATCTGCATATTGATGCACCCTATTAACATTTTTTGCCAAAACCAATAGAGCTGAAGCAGGTTTTGAGATTCCCACTGGAGAATTCCTTTCACTTGGATAATTCCTCGATGAGAAGGAAGCTCAGAAGAGGTAAATAACAACCCTTTCCACTTCAACTTGGGAAATGGAAAGAATTTCTTAAATTTCTCTATCATTGATCCCTTTTAGCAGGGATTCCATAACAAACTGTATCCATTTAAATTCAATACTAAGAACTACCTTCACAGGTAAAAGTATCAACAAGATACTTACCAACAAGACTGGAGCAGGAGGAAAATGGGAATCCTCCAAGAGATTCTCCTTTAGACCCAGACTTACTGAAACACCCTTCGAGGAATCAGGATGGCAGATGCCTCCTCATGTAAATCAGGAGCCTTAGACATGTTTTCAGCACAATGCCCTTAGAGAAAATAAAAACCATACAAAAAGAGAACCAAATCTGAAGATATCCTCTTATATTAATAAGTAAGAAGAGTCAGAGTGTGCATTTCCATACGAAGGCTGATAGTGTAAATCAATTATCTATCTACAACACAACCAGTTCCAACTTTTTGGAAAAAAAAGACCCATTTTCCTGAGGCTAGGCATTATCCATCCACCAGAGAGAGTAACCCAGATGGAGCACTGGGACAATGACCATTTCCTGTCTTAAAATCTCAGTTGACACTAATTAATTTAACTCAAAGCTTCAAATTAGTGCAGTATTTTTCCTTTGTGATTGCTAAATGCCTTTTTTTTCTTTTTAATGGAAAAGCCTTTTACTGTACATTCAGGTTTTACTGCCCACTGATTAGGAAGCAGCTAGATGTTTGCAGATCTAGACTTGCAATTTGTACATTGTTATTACGACTTCTTCCATGATGCTAATGGGTTTAAAGAAAGATATACTTTAATTGATATTTTCCCTCTATCATCTCCCTACCTCTTCAGCAACACGTAGGAAAGAAACGGTAGAAAAGTGCAGAGACTGGAGCAGAATGTTTGGAAGATAACTTCGTGCATCGCGCTACTGACAGTGGCTAACGTCTTTGCTTGCAGAGAGCAGCGACCAAAGCTTTAAAAACCATCCCTGCTTCCCCCCGAAGGAAAGAAGGGCCATTTGAACATAAATCCAATTGACTTTGAATGCAGTTTTCCTGCTGATCATTCAAACCACAGCATTTAATCCATATTTTTTAACTGCAGCTTTAGTTTATTTATTTTTAGCTTTTTCCTGTTCCTAAAAACACAAAGCGGCCTAAAACGTGAACTAATTGCAGCTCCTGCTAGCCGCGTGGGTTAATTAACATAATTACTCATTTGTATCCTGGTCAGCTTGCTGAATTCATGTACTGTATTTCCAGCTTGAATAATTTAACAGGTATTAATTATTTATACCTTATAGATCTTTCAAAGGAGTTGTTCGGAGTTAATGCCAGTTATTAGACTTGGCAGAGAAAGCCAAGTGCTGCCCCATGAGGGCCAGCTCTGCTGTCCTGCCTGCTTTATCCCGGGGATTTCAGAAGGGGTTTGGGAAGAGTTGCATTTAGCCACCAAAAAGCATCATGCATTCAATCTCCCTCCATTCAGCACTTAATTTATAGACGATGCCAGAGAGTTCAAAGGAAACTGAAAAAAAACCCCACATCTCCCTGCTAGGTGCCTATTTCTTTTAGCTAGTCAATATAATACATTTTAAAGGGCAAGACTGCAAGTCAGCAGCCATCCTTCCCCCGTAACCTTTGCAATAGTTTTCTCTTTCTGTAATCGAAGAGCTGGTTTCCAGCTCTGTTCCATCAGAACATCCAAAAAAGGGGTTTATGTTGAACATCACCCAGCCACAGCTTTACCTGTGCCCATCCCACCGGCTGCCCTCTGCAAGTGGCCACAAAAGCCCAGGTGACCTCCTCCTGCTAGAAAGAACCTCTCCACCTTCATCCTTCACTTCACCTCAATGAAGAAGTTGCTCCAAGTGAATGCAGAGGGTGAAGTTACGACCAGTGTATAAGTAGAAAACAACTAACTAAATGGAGAAATGGTGACTAGGGACAAATATGACGTGTATCTATTGGTGGCTCAGGCTGAACGGCTTTTCAGAGTGCTAATATCCCCACTGCGGGACAGGATAATGAGCAGCTGGAGATGGTGTTGAAGAAGGCAAGCAAATACCAGAAAGCTGGGGGGGGGGGGGAAAAAAAAAAAAAAAAAAAAAAAAAGGGGGGGGGGAAAAAAAAAAGAAAAAAAAGAAAAAAAGAAATCTTTATCAAGGACAGAAAGGGCTTGATTCATTTAGCTTATGGAAAATACAAAAGATTAAGAGAAAATTTAATTATATTATATAGACATTATAACGTAGATGAAGTGTTCAGTATTAAATGACATTTTGGAGTAGCAGGAAAAGGCATTACAAGAACTAGAAGACGGGTAAATTCAGATGAAAAATGAGGCACCTGTTTTGAACACAAAGGGCAAATAACCACGAGAACAAACTCCCAAGCAAAGTGGCAGATCACAACTTGAGGTTAGCAGTGCCACCTCAGCCACCTTCTCTGCTCTGCTGGTGAGCTCCGAGGTGCCTATCACAACCCCATCTGAGCAGATTTATAATATAAAATCCCCATCCCAGCCAGCTTTTTTCCTGCCCAAACATATTTATTCCCAAATCTTCCCTCTTGCTCTCCATCTCGGGGCGGCTCGCTGCCGTTGCCGTTGCGGAGCGCGTTGCAGCCATCCAACACCCCCTCGGTGTCCAGCCTCTGCAAAGAGCCGCGCCGACGGAAAGGTATTTTGCATGGCCAAGCCATGTGTGCCAGCATACAGGAGATGCTTCTTCCCACCTAATAGTTGCTTTTGGAGGTTTGGCAGCTTTCACCCAGGAAACCTTCCCCAGGGTTTAACCGATAAAAATACCAGCCTCCTAACAGTGCAGCCTTTCAACCTCGCCTGGTCCTCCTGGGCCAGCGCAACCTCTGGCTGCATCTGTGGAGCTCTCCGGAGGGTGCTGTGGTTACCCAGATGTACCCAAGGGCACCGCTGGCTACGTACTTTACCTTAAGCAAACTATCCGTCTAAAGACTTCTGGTCTATGAGTCCTTTTATGAGAGCAGAGGGTGGGGAGGCAGACCTGAAAGTGTTTTTTCATTCCCAGGAAACCCTGGGGTCTGTGCAGCCCTCCAGCTTTTCCCTCTGCAACGACCTCCCTCCATTCCCCAGCAACTGAAACATCATATTTTTTGATCGTTTTTAACCGCTTCCCAGCATTAGGCTAAGAGTTGTCCTCTACATTTCGCCTCCGTCACTGGGGTCTCGAGGGACGCGTAACCTGAAGTCAAGGCTACGAGACGTGGGTCTGTCATTGCCTTAATCATCCAACATTTCCCATCACGTGGAAGATAACGCTGAAATAACCCGTGCGTGTTTAATCTCTAGCAATGAAGGACTGCCTGGTAACCTCAGCCCGCGTTTCAAAACGCTCTCATCTGCTTCCACTGCATGGTAGGTACCCAGAGCCTTACACAGCCTCTCCCCATCCATCACCCCTCTGCACATGCATGGAGAGAAGGGTCGGTCATGTCACCCAGCCCCTCTCCCCCTCCGCAAGACAAGTGCCACCCCCTCTCCACTGGATTAAATAACCACGGCAGCAGGGGATGTGCTGGAAAACCAGGCATTTTGGCGACTGCGATCAACGTTGTGACATGATTTATGACTGAAGGGAGATAACACATTATGGTTTTAAGATTCGGTGTTACCCGAAGCTGATCCTGTTCAGCACTGTTAAGGCAGCACTAAGACTACAACCCAGTCCAGCAGCCCCTCACACACGTGATGGCCTCGTCCTCTGCAGCGACCGATGACCATGGATAATGCCGCTACGCTTCGATACCTGGTGCTTATGAGTATTGCTGCCTGTCATATGCTTAAACCTGCTCTTTTCTCCCATAAGACTTAGTGGCCAGGAAGGAGATGGCATAGTATCCACCTGTTCAACCCCAGCCTTAAATCTGATTTAAATTAATGCTCTGTCCAGACCAAATCCCTCCCTAGTTCTCCTAAACAGTGGTACCAAACCTTTTTTCCTTGCACTACTAACTACTCTGCCAAGCTCATCTGAGCCTAAAAGAAATAAAAAATTAAGGGGAGATTGTCTATGCAAAAAACCCACAACAAATAACTCAGTTTTACCAGTCCTTTTACTACTGGGCTTGGTTTTCAGAGCTCAGACTCCATTTCAAGGTACACCCAGGAAAGATATCAAGACAGAGAAACACGCGATAATAATTTTGTTCCCTTCTCCCCATCATTTGAGGCTCTTTGTCCACCTCCTGGCACTAAGCGATGCCACAGGTAAAACACAACTTCAGTTTCCTCATTTGCTTGCACAGCCAGATCCCTATTATACTGGGGCATACTGCAGTTCGAGTGCAAAAGCTCCCGCTCAGCCACTCTTTTCAGCTCAGACTCGGTAAATTTACAACTAAAGGTGTGCTTCTGAAACCCTTCAAAACATGAAATACTGTTCCTTTTCCACATATACTTCCGGTCACTGGGATTTTTTAATTTGGGATTTTTTGGCTCTCTTTCTGTTTTTCAATTGTGGCCATGCAACAATCCGGAAGGAGTGTTACAATTTCATGAGGCCACTAGCTGCAAATCTCTAAGCCTACAAATAACACCCATGAGAACACATACTATTTAATTACCTGCTAAAAAAGCACGTATACTTTGCAGTCTGCAAACACACCCCCTCTCACTTAACATCTCCCATCAGGGAGGGGAACCAACTTTTTAAAAGGGTAGACAGTGACAGGACAAGGGGGAATGGACTAAAGCTGAAGGAGGGAAGATTTAAATTAGATATTAGGGGGAAGTTTTTTACAGAGAGGGTGGTGAGGGGCTGGAACAGGCTGCCCAGAGAGGGGGTGGATGCCCCATGCCTGGAGGTGTTCAAGGCCAGGTTGGACGGGGCCCTGGGCAACCTCGTGTAGGTCCAGGCCTGGAGGTTGGTGTCCCTGCCTGTGGCAGGGGGGGTGGAACTCTGTGATCCTTGGGGTCCCTTCCAACCCAGACCTTTCTGTGATTCTGTGATCAGTGATGGGCTGCCGGGTCCCTTCCCGCAGCGCGATACACCGTTGATTTCCAGCCAAACCAGTACCTTTGCACCTCCTTTCTGCTGGGCCAGGCAACGTGTGTTCATAGGAAATGTGGTCAGCAATCATTTCCACCAAACAACATGTCTCTTAAGCTGTCCTGAATTTCTTCTTCTTGTTCTACTGCTTCTCAAAAGGCAAATCCAGCAGAGTGCCCAAGCTGGAACCAGTGGTACATGCTCCACACTGCATTTCATCTTATTTTGCAGGTGCCAATGATGCAAGTCCCAAACGAACCTGCATCATTTCTCATTTCAAGTCTGAATTTTCTGGCAGTGCTCTTAAATGAGAAGTACACTAAAAAAGAAAAATCTGTGTTTAACCTCCTGTACACATCTATTGGTTAAAGATCAGTAAACTGAGCATGCCAGGCCCACTTTATCACGCTGATAAACACGGTAATTACTTTATGCTGAATACATCTTTGAATGTATAGGAGTGGAAACTATATTCGTAAAAGCAAAAATGGGAAACCACCTAAAGGTTTTAAAGATCAGCCAGTAACAGGATGACATTTCACTTCTTCGGGAACATTTGTCTGTAATGAAAGCAACGTCTAAGCACATGAAATTGGGTCATAATTATCCCATTATCATTGCATGGGTCTGAAGGCTAGACCAAGATAATGTCAGCGGAAAATGTTTCCTCCACACCGGGAAATCATTACCTCAATAGTTTCATTAGTGAAGTATTAGGCTCAAGCAGCTTCTGCTGCGAACAGACACTCAGACAACAGAAACAGCCTGAAACAGCCGCGTCTCAGCTGCGCCCTCACAGCCTGTTACTCAAATCTGCCTCTTACGAGGCAGGTTGGGGGGAGAAATGCTTGTGACGGGACCACCAGAGAGAAGAGGAGCAGAAGAAATCACCCAAGCTCGAAGCCATCCTCATGTTCTCAGCATGGCAGCTGCAAAAAAACCCACCTAAAGACCTATATAGCATGCGCTAGTATACATAGAAGCTATATTTTGTGTGTATGTATATATGGGTTAGCGTATATAGGATATACCAGCAGTCGCTCCATCTCTAGAGCAATAAAGGCATCTTCAGCCACCCCGAGTCCATCTATCACAAGAGAGCTGTGGCAATCTTGATGGTCTCCAGGTGAAAGACCACCTCTGCTTCCAGTACCAGGCACCTTAGACTAAGAAGAAAGGTGTTAAAATAAAAGGAGAGAGAAAGGAAGGCTTCTGTAGAGAAAAATGGAAGTGTTAGCATGGCTTTGCCAAGATACCGCAGGCTGGAGAGAAAAGTCTCTTGCCCATCAACAGCACAGCCTGGCTGTAAACACTGGAATTATTCAAATTCCACTTAATTCACATTAATTGAAAAGAGCAGAATTGTCACATGATTGTGACAGTAACTCAATGGTCATAGCTTCCTTAGGAAGACAAAATATCATTATTGGGCAAGTCCCTCGAAAATTATGATCTTATGTGTCAGCATCTTAACAAATAAAACAGAGTGAGACATGTTATAGACAGACAAAATATTGGAAAACAGAGTGGGTTAGGTCTTTACACATCGGGTGTTTGTCTACCACGCCGTTTTTTCTTTATAAAAAAAAAAAAAAAAAAAAAAAAAAAGCGGGCCAAAGGGTCATTAAGTTTTTCCTGGTGATGATCTTCAGCATGTTTTGAAATACTGAGAAAAACATTTTGGAGAGGCAGAGGAATGCAAGTGCTCCGTGAAGATTTTTAGCGGGTAAATGGAATTGCACAGATAATTGTGTCAGCTTGACAACGATCCCGGACATCCTTTGGGATGTGCGATTCTCAAATTAATTGCTGAAGAAATTAAAGCAATATAACAAATGCCAATCTACGTGGCTCTATGGAAAACAGATCTCATGAAACAAACTTAGCAAGTTTTATTAAACCACCTGCACGTTGGGTTGAAAAAGCATTTGCAGCAATGTAATGTAATTAGGCTGCTGTAAACTGTCTGACTTACAAACTTGAGCTCGTTGAGCTTGTCTCCAGCTCCAGGGTTTTTTATCTCAACAGAGGAGGGGTTAAAAGCAATGAGCTGCCGTCAGAAAAGTGCTCAGAAGCGTGAGAACGCACGACTAAGCCAGCAAACAGCAAGGGCGGGATTTACCAGCAGGACTGTGAAGTTGGATGAATTCAGACTCGAAATGTGGAACAAATATTTAAGGCAGAGCAATTAGGGCAATTAATCTTTTCAGCAGTTTGCAAGGGACCGTGGTGCTTTCTCAGTCACCAGCAGAGTTTTAAACAACGATCAGAAGATTTTTTTTTTTTTTTAAAGCCAGAAATACACTAGTGAAAACAAAACCTCTGAAAAGGCTAATGGCCCATCTCCTGAAAATCAGGCTAGATGAGCACAGCCGGCTTCACTGACCTTATAAGATACTCACTTACGCAAACTAAAGTAATTTTCATTCATTCTTCTGCCATCTGACATTTTTCAGGCATGCTAAAGGGGCTCAAAAAGTGGATATAAACATAATTGTAAAGTCTCTTTCTCTAAATCAAGGTTATGCGCTGAATTTACAAACGCTGTCAGCCCAACATCCTGCAGACTTTTCAGTCTGGAAACCCGCGCAGAATACAGATGTACAGACTTTATCAGCTCCGTATTATGCCTCACAATGTGAAAACGATTGCATGACGAGTAAATCCAACGCCCACGCAAATAACTGCTGCTTCCAGTTCCTAATGAATCACAGACCCAGAATGGGGTCAGAAGAATAGTCATTATGAGAAAAAAGAGCCAGCTCAAACAGACTGTTTCACATGCTTGCTTGGGCAAGAGCAATCAAAGAAACACTAGTTGGGGAGATTAATGACATAATTTCAGTGGACATGTTAGCAGACAACTAACCAATATATTCATATGGGTTTTTTTTTTCCCCTGTATTTTCACTTTTTTTTTTAAAGCCTTTTTAAAAGAGTTGATTTTTAGCTACTTAATATTTAGCAACAGAATGACAGAGAAGGAGAAGAAGCCTCCCCTACACAGAAGTCAACCAACCCAATGCGAAAGATGGAAATCACTTGTACCTGCTCTCTGGTATTGGAGAAGCAACTACAAGTTATAGGTCAACCCAGTCAAAAAGGTGCAAAGCCTGATAATAAGCTGCAGCTAAAGGAGCTGGGTGGGCAAGACACAAGTGCTTCAACATCTTCCGGATGCAAAGAGCCTCTGCGATGAGCTGATGACCTTCATTGATGCTTTAGGATAGGTTTTACTGCACAGACTCAGCAGAGATTAATCAGGCACCAAAACTTCTGTAAAACTGGTCTTTAGTTGACCCGTGACATCATTTCCACTTCCCTTTCCCATGCATTTTTGCTCTTCTGCCCCCAAACATATGGTTTTACGAAGTAAGAAATTTCACATCCATAATATCCACAACCAGCTTAACCCATTTTTTTTCCAGTGTCTTGCCCCAGAGGAATGAGCTTCTGGTTGAAGCTGCCACAAGCAATCCCCCATCAAAAGATAAAATATTCACTTTGATTTTTTTTTTTTTAAGTGATCATTTTAATGCCACAGAGGGGAGGGATAAACTTCATTTTTGCTTCAAACATTCTCTGCTCCAGCAGGGATGAGTTATGAGGGGAAGGGAAGATACAAAACGTCAGGGTTTCTGGAAGGGAGACCAATCACTCTGATCTGTGTTTCCAAAAAGGCAATCCAGTCCTTTCCCCAAACCAGGCATCCGATAACAAAACTGCAGATCAAAGCAAGAAATGCGCTCCTGGCAGGGAGAGGCTGACTGCTAAAACACTATGTTAAAGCCCCAGTCACATACTATGCAATGAAAGGGAACATATAGATTTCACCCTTTACCTTGACACAGATTTTGTAAAGTAGCATGAAAAATCAATGGGGGAAAAAAACCTTCAAAACATTTTATTCTGCTTTGATATTAAAAAAAACAAAACAAAAACAAACAAAAAATCAATAATCCTTATCTGTGCTACAGAGGCAGCGTAAGACAGAAATAAAGCCGCCCAAAAGGTGGCCAGTGCATCAACTACCCGGGCATTTGCACAACCTGCTCCCTGAAGAAGTCACTCCGTGGAGCACCAGGGTGTGAGCTGTGACAGGGTATGCAGCTCATCTCCGCAGAGCCCAGGGGCAAGCTGAGCCTTTCTTCTGGGCTTATACGTGAATAGATGTGCCTCACAGATGCCCAAAACCAAGGAGAACAAGGTATCAGAAATGACTTGAAAAGATTTGAAACAGACGGCAATTTCAAGGTAATCATGCAATCCCGCTCTATGCGCTGCCACCAGCGGAAGGAAACACAAAAGAGACAAAATGGGGCAGATGCAGTTTCCCAGCCATGGCGAATGCTCCATTTTTGCGTGATGTCCATAAAGTGGATGATACCTCAGGTGTCCTCCTGACCCTGCTACTAGCCAGTACGCTTACCCTGGGTAAGCTATTCTTTCCCCATCTGCAAATTGAGGGCAAAGAGACTCACTTCCAAAGGAAAGCACTTTCAAACCTACCGATAAAAACCACCCTAACACCTGGGACGTTGTTCTATGAAAATTTTCCCTATAGAACCTCATCTTGGGATTTTTCCCCCCCTCCGTTCAGGCTGAAATGGCATCAGAACCGCTCACAAAACTTTGCGAGAAGGGTAAGCGTAAACCGCACTGTGCCCCCAGCCAAATACCAGCCTCCAGCTGAGTGTCGCATCCCCATCTATCATATCACCAAGTAAAATGGAAGATTCCATCTGAAATGGAAATGGTGTCCTGCTCTGCTGCATCAACAAACGGCTTTTATTTGTCCTTATTTACCATCAGAGCCTCATCCTTGTTTCTGTTCCTTTGCTGGCACTTGTCCTGGTTTCAGCCAGGACAGAGCTGGTTTTGTCTTCAGCAGCTCCCGTGTTTTGGATTTAACATGTGAAACACGGTGCCAGCACGCTGCTGGTGTTGGTGCTGCTGAACAATCAAGGACATTTTGCTGTGCAGGGGCAAAACCCTGGGAGGGCACAGCCAGGAGAGTTGATCCAAACTGGCCAAAGAGAGTGTTCCATGGCATAGACGGCATGGCCCGTATGAGGGTATTCTCCTTCTCACCCCACCGGGGAAGGAGGGGATGAGCAAGCAGCCATGTGGTCTGGTTACCATTAGGGGTTAAACCACATCAATACTCTAACACATTATTTTTTAATAATCTGCTACATTCCCATTTACTAAAAGGAACCAGTCATCAAGCCACTGCCCATACGTACACACCATTATTGACACAGAATCAAGAATGACTACCAAACCCTAGGGGTGCAAGTGAACAACACTGGGGCCCAGGTTATCATTTCATCTGTTTTACCAGTTAGGGGAACGGAGGCAGCAAGAATAAAGCTTATCATGCACATCAACTCCTGGCCACGAGACCAGTGCCGTTGCGAGGGATTTGGCTTTTATGATAACGGGACATTCTTTGCAGACTAGAACCTGGTAGGGAGGGATGGGATGCACCTGTCTAGAAGGGGCAAGAGAACTTTTGGCAGTAGGCTGGCCAGCTTGGTGAGGAGGGCTTTAAACTGATGGGCTTGGGGGGCGGGGACCAAATTGGCAGTGTTGTGCCATTGCATCCAACCGGGGAACAGACCAGGCCAACCTGAGCAGCGATGAATGTTCCTTAGCTGCCTCCCAAGATGCCAACCAGAGGGCCAATGAAAAGGTGAGTAGGGAAGACTATGGACCCCCTTCACGGCCCTCCAGGGAACCAGAGGTCTGTGTGCGGTTGCAGGGCCATGATCTCATTGCAATTGCAGAGAGATGGTAGGATAGCTCATGTGACTGGAACTCTTGTCATGGATGACTATGTACTTTTTAGGAAAGACAGGCCAGCAAGGCGAGGTGGGAGAGTTGCTCTATAGGTGAGAGAGCAACTGGAATGTATTGAGCTCTGCCTAGTTCTGGATGATGAATGGGTCGAGAGCTTATGGATGAAGATTAAGGGACAGGCTAACATGGGTGACGCTGTTGTGAGTGTTTACTGCAGGTGACCTGATCAGGAAGAAGTCATCGATGAGGCCTTCTACAGGCAGCTGGAAGTAACCTCATTATCACAGTCTCCCGTGAGAACCAGGGCCTTCGAGCAGTCCAGGAGGTTCCTGCAGATTGTTGATGACAACTTCTTGTCATGGGTGATGGAGGAGCCTATGAGGGGAGGAACACTGCTGGACCTGGTACTAATTAACAAAGAAGGGCTGGTTAGGGCTGTGAAGGTTGGGGGCAGCCTTGGCTGCAGTGACCACAAATGGTCATGTTCAGGATCCTACGTGGACAAAGTAGGGCAAGAAGTAGGATTACTACCCTAAACTTCAGGAGAGCTGACTTTAGCCTCTTCAAGGACCTAGTTGGAGGAATCCCACAGGTTAGAGCTCTAGAAGGTACAGGGGCCCAAGAGAACTGGCTAATATTCAAGAACCACTTCCTTCAAGCTCAAGATTGGTGCATCCCAATGAGTAGAAAATCAAGCAAAGGAGCCAGGAGGCCTGCATGGATAAGCAAAGAACTTCTGGAAAAATTCAATCGGAAGAAGGAAGTTCACAGATGGTAGAAAAAGGGACTGGCCAACTTGGGAGGAGTATAGGAATGCTGTCAGAGCAAGCACGGATGCAACGAGGAAGGCTAAGGCCTTCTTGGAATTAAACCTGACACGGGATACCAAGGACAACAAGAAGGGCTTCTTCATGTACATTAGCAGCAAAAGGAAGACTAGGGAAAATGTGGGCCCACTGTTGAATGAGTTTGGCACCCTTGTGACAGAAGATATAGAGAAGGTGGAGCTAATCAATGTCTTCTTTGCTTCAGTCTTTACTGCTAAGGCTGGCCCTTAGGCATCCCAGACCCTGGAGTTAAGAGCAAAAGTCAGGAAAAAGGAAGACTTTCCCCTAGTTGAGGTGGATCAGATTAGAGATCTTCTAGCCAAGCTGGATACCCACAAATCCATGGGCCCTGGTGGAATGCACCCACGGGTACTGAGAGCACTGGCAGATGTTATTGCCAAGCCACTCTCCGTCACCTTTGAAAAGTCAAGGAGATCAGGAGGGGTGCCTGAGGACTGGAAGAAAGCCTATGTCACTCCAATCTTCAAATAAGGCAAGAAGGAAGATCCAAGGAACTACAGGCCAGTCAGCCTCACCTCTATCCCTGGAAAGGCGATAGAACAGCTTATTCTGGATGCCATGTCCAAGTATGTGGAGGAAAAGAAGGTGATTAGGAATAGTCAACATGGATTCACCAAGGGGAAATCACACTTGACCAACCTGATAGCCTTCTATGGTGGCATGTCTGGCTGAGTGGTTGAGGGGAGAGCAGTGGATGTTGTCTACCTTAACTTCAGTAGGGCTTTTGACAGTCTCCCTCAACATCCTCATAGTAAGATTAGGATGTGTGGGGTAGACGAGTGGATGATGAGATGGATCGAAAGCTGGCTGAACCACAGAGCTCGGAGGGCTGTGATCGATGGTGTGGTCTAGTTGAAGGCCTGTAGCTAGGGGTGTTCCCCAGGGGTTAGTTCTGGGTCCAATCTTATTGAATATGTTCATCAATGACCTGGACAAAGGGCCAGAGCGCTCACACAGCAACTTTGCTGATGACACAAAACTGGGAGGAGTGGCTGATTCACCTGAAGGCCGTGCTGCCATCCAGTGTGACCTGGACAGGCTGGAGAGCTGGGCGGGGAGGAACCAGATGAAGTTTAACAGGGGCAAGCGTAGAGTCCTGCACTTGAGGAGGAACAACCCTGGGCACCAGTGCAGGCTAGAGCTGCCTTTGCACAAGCTCTATGGCTCTGGCCTTGCATCCATCCTCCTGGCAAGTCCTTTCTACAGGTCTGGAAATCCACTGTAACCTGGTATTATTGCACTTACTTGAGTTTTTGCTGTTTGCAAAGCCAAATTCAACTGTCTAAAAGCAGATGCAGCAAAGAGGAATGAGCCATTTCTCCAAGACTGTAACATCTTCCACCCTGCTCCTCGCTGCAGTGAAAACATTCATATAAATCCTATCTGGTTAAGCAAACATGATGAACCCCAGCATCATAAAACATGTTTTTCCCCCATTTTCACTGAGCTTAATTATTCCTCATTTCTTCTTTTCTACACCAAATCAAGTCCTGATTAGTTGCTGTTGGCCACGCTCAGACTTCTCATTTCTTCAGGCACTCAAGGTTTGTCCCTCGTCTCCAGAGGGATGAAATGTGCATCACTCTCAAGATTCCCTGTGTTTAGCAAACGTTAATACTGTTATGCGGCATTAAAAAAAAAAAAAAAATCCACCATTTGCCCCCAATTGCACAGTCAAAACACAACTTACGCAGAGAAAATCCCTTGCTGGAAAACTGAATTTCATAACATAAGAGCCATTCGAGCTGTGTGGAGGGTAACGGGTCAAGTAAGCGGGCAAGTCAAATTCAGAGAGCTCTTCTTTGCAAGGATTTTTTGGATCCCAGATACCATCACCTACAATTAAGGAATTTTATTCCCAAGTCCACATCAGAGCTCCTGAAAACACACCCAGCTATAAGATGGGACTTCAAGGTAACATAAGACAAGTAAATGCTCTTAAATAATAAAATCCCCACTCTAATTCTCAGTAACATGCTCAATGTCTCAAGCATGTGTTGAATTAGTTGCCCAGGAGCTATGCCACGTTCTTTATCTGTGCTTTTCTTCTTCAGTCATCTTCTCAGACACCACTGCCCTCCAGTGATAAGTGCTGGGAGATGAAAAGCAAAAATGCCTCCGAGTACCCTTGGAGAGACAACCTCGTTATTGCCAGCATTTTCCCCCGTGTCTGCCAGACTAAAGCAACTTTCCAGTTATTTTACCAAAAATACTCTCTGCCACGCTGCAGCCTGCATTTCCTTCTGCTTGTGACTGCAGCAGCGATCCCAACCTGGCTGGGAGCTTCTTCCCACTGACCGCAAAAACAAAAGGCTTTTTGCGGCCAAACCATATTACAGTCCATCACAGCCCCAAAATGCTGGGCACATTCCTATAGACACAGGACAAAACTGCCCTCTAATAATTGCAGAGCAATTTTATAAAGCAGAGTTACCTACCCAAGCCTTTCAAGAGCCATTTGCTCCCTTGCAGCTTTTTGCCAGGCTACTTTTCTAAATCACTGCAAACCTGACTTCCGCGCTCACCCTATTTCCACAGTGGTCCTCCCAGTGAACAGATTTATTTTCTTTTGACTTTCAAGAAACCCATGGACTTCAGCAAGAGGAAACGTTTGATGTGTTTACTCCTTCTAGCTTCTTTGGGTTTTTTTAATAAATTCTTAAGTGATACAGTCTAGCTACTCCTCACCAGCCTTATTTGAAGCATCTTTCCTGCATCTTTCCCTGCGCCATAGTCACTTCTGACATGCCTTCAGACCATTAAAAACAGCCCAACTGGGAGCCACTCTTCAGGATGTGTTTCTTAAAGGACCCCTTCCTGCTACACCCACTGATTCCAGCTATTAAAGTTGCGTTTTGGTTTCATAATTACACCAAAGACATTTACCATACACCCACATTTTGCCACGTGTGTTAAGCCACCCCGAGGATTTTGGTATATTTGTTTAGGATCTCAGCACATTAGCTGCTGGAAAAATTATCCCCAGTTATCCTTCCCACTTTCATACACTGCATGATAAATAATCCAGAGCATGGCTCTTGGGCCAATCCTCAGCATATGAAGCATTAAAGAGTTTAATGAAATTAAATACTGGCAACATTGCATGCAGATACATAAACAGAAACTGGAATTACAGGATTCGGGACCTGATCCCTTGCTGCAAACAATTATACAGATATTTTTCAAATATTTTCTAAAACAGAATTTATACATTGATTGGCCATTTAAAATGCTGGGGGTGATTTTTATCCTGAAGGATTTTATAGAAACTTCTAACAAAGAGTAAAACACAAATGAAAACAACTCAAAATTCCCATCCTGTACTCTCGCTGGAATCCATCACAGCCTCGTGCTGTCCTCTATTACTGCAAACAGTATGCCAGAAACCCAGATATTGAGATACTGATGTCCTGAACCTGCTTCCCACCTGCACAGTTACCTTCTGGGCCTTTTATGTTAATTAATACTTTGTTTTCTACCAATGTATCTGTATGCTGTTTGAATCTTATGGTCACACGATCAGCTCGTAATTAATTTACTGCTACAAGGATGTGGCAGGTGTATGTTTTCACCTCATTCTACATACCAATGAGTCTCAAAACCACAAATATACCAAGAAAGCCAATGCCAAAGGAGCCCAAAAAAAACCCCAATTTAAGTCAAATAGGAGGCAAAACTTTCTTTATGCTTAGTTACATCTTCAGCTTTTCTTATTCTAGCGTCTCTAACCCAAATTGCACATCATTGCAGGTCAGGAAGACTTTAATATCACATTCACCTGCTGCTGCCTTTATTAAAGCTCCACTTGATATATTCTCCCTGCAAAACACAGAAAGGTTTCCAAGCCCTAGAGAGAGCAGGCAGTCCCGCTTCAGCATCTGTAACAGTATACAACGCTCCTCAGATCTTTAATGGACTATTTTAATGGACCCTCTCTCTTTCAGAGATGCAACAGCGCCTCTTGGGAGGGGAAACACAATACAAAGCTGCTTTGGCATGTCCTTCACAACTCGTCATCTTTCATGAAAGCCATCAGCTGTATTTTAGGACTATACGTAATTTCCTATTCTAATTGACATTTAAACAGAATGAAAAGTTATGCCTGCTCTGGTACACTGAAATCAAATGCATTGGAGTGCACTGCAAACGGCCCCCCGAACCCCAATGGGTGGCTCAACAGCAGGGAGGGATTTAAATGAACATTTTCATTTAGCCTGACATTGTTTAAATCAGTTCATTTGTGCAACAGTGAAACATTTTCCCTTGACGCAAGTTTTCAGGGATTTATTCAAACTTCTTCCTGAGAAGAGAGGAAGCCATTTGACAACGAAGCAGGTCTCATTAATCTAATCACTGAGCAGCAATCAAAACTGAAGCTGGTGGAGGCAGCAGAGTGGGAGGTTAGTGAGGGACAGCAGACCAGGATGTCACTCGAGCCTGTGCTGAAGCCAGGATGTCCCTCCCTGGCTGCGTGGCATCTCTGCTCTCCCAAACCACCATGGCAAGTTGACGCTCTTGCCATGAGGTCTAGGTACAGCCACAACCACCTTCCTGGCAGATTTGACTTCAAAGAGCTCATCGCTTGTGAGCACTAAGCCACCGGCATCTCAGAAACCCCAGAAAGATTTAGTTTGGAGGGCCTCTGGTCTGCTCCCGGCACGGCCAACGCTGCAGCTCCAGAAGGCTGCTCAAGGCTGCGTCCAGGTGAGTCGGAGCATTCTCCAAGGATGAAGAGCCCACAAGCCGTGGCATCAGCAGGACAGATTTGGGCACTGACTCACAAAGATCCTTTCTTACTTGGGTACATGACCACCACCTGCTCTTTTCACTTCTCGAGACCTCACCAGACAGGGCCACGAGATTTGGCTGCGCTACTGGAGAGGTTGCTCCTCTTT
>KL260089.1:4154-19423 GCA_000699545.1 Podiceps cristatus
TGGTTAGTAATGAATTCCCCCTGCAGTGTATTCACCCATTGCCATGCGACTTGATCTCCAGACTACACAAAATTTTTGCAACCATGCTTTTATTTCTTGATGCTTAATGATATTTGGCAACCTCCTTATGACAGCTCTTATTGAATACATAGCTTTCTGGCTGTTGAACAGAAATCTATATTTCTCATCTTAATGTTAAAATATTGTCTCATTTTTATGTAAAGCAAAGGAACATTCCATGTAATTTGATTTGACTTTGTGTCCAGCCTTTGACAATGGGTGCATTATAAAACCTACGAAGATTCAGCTATTCTTGTTTTCATCGTTATTCAACTTGACCATATAAAATTAACACTATCTTTGTAACTGCTGAGACTTTTCTGAGTGTGTGCTACTTACTGCAGTATCTGACCAACTGACAATTTGAAGAAACTGGGCTGCAGAGTATTTTGCTATGCGATTATAATTTCTTTTGGCAAAGATGATTGATTTTTATTTTTACAGTCAGTGTAGGGCAAGATTAAAATGTCATTGTTTTTAAAAAAAACGTTCAATTAGCCTGAACAACAAATAAAGTAACTCTTAACTTAACATCCCATCAAAATTGGCTTGTCCAGAAATTGCTGGAGTAGCTACTTGGTCTCCAGGACATAGGTTTGGCAGTCAAAGTCTAACTTCTCTTCTGGCTCTTGTTTAAACCATGTTGTGATCCTGGGAAATCCCTTGTAATTTTTTTCTCCATCTATAAAGTGAGGATATAAATAATCCTTTTTGTAAAATGTCACATGGTCTACAGATAGGAAGTGGTGAGTAAAAGCTAGGTAGCTATGATTCAGATTATATAGCCTACCGTTTGCTATTTTATACTCTACCTGACACTTCTCTGCATTCCAGCTAACAGCAACATCTCCTCTGCCTATCAGTCACATTTGCAGGACAGTAGAAATCTCACAACCTTTCTGCTTGTTTTCCTCTAAGATGGGGGTGAAAGTTCAGTGCTAAAGCAAGAGTAGAGGCTGGAGGGCAGCGTGTGCTGGAGGCAGAGGAAATGTGTTCCATGCTCAGCCGCCTCCCGGAGATCCCATGAGACCCAAGCAGTGTGTAGGTCATGAAGCCCCAGTAAAATTTCACAATACGGAGTGGAAGTCGCACAAATCCCTGCTGTCTGCTGACAGTAAATTACACTTTTCTTTGCTACAGGTTTGCCTGTGAGGGAAAGCTGGATGAAGAGCGACTAATTCCAACTCATTTTTTCACTAGTGCATTAGAGCTTCTGTAGCATGCAGTTGAGCTCCCTGTCTTTGTTTTTAGCCTCAAAGCAACTGTGGGTGCAGGCTCTCTTTTTGCTTATGAATAGTTGGTAGGTGGAGCACAGGAACCTAAATAGCCATGGTATTTTGGTGATTTAAAAGCTACAAACCATTTCACTTTTGATTTTTTGGACCTTTCTGCATTTTTTTCTAGAATGAAGTGATACAAGTATAACTACGTTACCAAAACATAACCATTGAGCTGTGAAATATTTGTTTATTTATTTTCACTATCGCTTGACCACTGAAAATCAGGCAACTACTTGGGCAGAATTTGTGTATTACAAATTCTAACAGCTCAATAGAGCTGTTATTAGCTATTTATTAGGTACCGATTTAGAAATACCTTTGCATTCAAAAACTGAGTTTTCTGCTACAATTCCTAAAAACATCAAGCAATCCCAGAAGCCAGAGTAAGTGCATTGCTCTGAGTCTGGAACTAGGGGACTGGGTCACAGCCAGCTTCACCAACCCACCAGATATAACCCAAGAGCAAAAATGCAAGCTTCTCTTGCATTAAAAGAAAAAAAGGAGTAAAACAGATTCCAAGTCCCACTACTCATCTGAAAAATAATGGCATGATTGCTTCTAAAGGTATGATTCAGCTGCCCTCACATGAGCATTCAGTGCCCCCAGAAGTCCGAGGGAATCCTGCCTGGCCTTCAGCTGCCACCCCAGGTGGCACAGGTATCCCATAAACCCACAAGCATAATCTAACAGTGCGGCAGCGACGTCTCGGCTATCCTGGGGCATTTCAGATGGCAAAAGCTGCATCTATGTGGGCAACAGAAGCAAGTCCCATGTATTTTTCTTTACCAAAAGCATTTGCCATTTTAAACGGAGGAAGGAAGTGCTGTACTAGTTTCTAACACAGTGATATATTTGGCTTTATTCCAGTCGCATTCAGAAGATACAGCTGAACCCAAAGCCCAGAGAGGCACCTTCTGTCCTACAGTATGGTTTACATCAGGTTTGCCCATCACCGCATGCTAGTTTCTCCAAAGTAGTTCTATATTTAAATTTTGCTTAAAATCAAGCTGTCATTTTCATTGAAAGTTGTAATGAGTAATAAAAATCTATCATAATGAATTTAATCATTTAAACAGAAAGGCAATGATATATTTATGCTAATAGAGTATCATACAATATTTAATATAGAGAGGTATACACAGAATCAGCAGTTCTCTGATATTTCATAGAGGTATTCAACTGAATGTTGGCAAGTTGCTGTTATGTCTAGAAACTGCAGAATAGTTTCATCCCCATTGTGTCTTTGTCCTGTGCTGAAGGAATATGTATGCATGCTCCCATATTACATTTGGGAGCAATGAGTATTTGACGTTTTGGTGTGTGCTTTAAAAAAGAAGCAGATACAACTGAATATTTTGCATGTTAATTTTGAATAGATTTTTAGCAGTCACTGAGTGAACCAGTCTGATTTAAAGTAGTTTACCATTTTAGATACTGATTAGAAATGAAGTCAGAACAGCTAATTTAAAAGTCAGCATAGTTCTAAATTCTCTGGTGGGTTCAGTCCCAACTTCTGTTATTCATGTGCAGGATTCATATCCACTGAAACAAAATAAAATGTAATGAAAATACTAAGGCATAATTTGACACTGAAGTAGTGGTATGCTTAACTTTGGGATTTAAAGCTTTAAAAATATTTGTAGCTTTAAAACCCTTTGAAAATCCATGAAGTAAGTTTTGATATAAACTTCTACCTGAAAGAAGGTTGTAGAGAGGTGGGTGTGGGTCTCTTCTTCCAAGTAACAGGCGATAGGACAAGAGGAAATGGCCTCAAGTTACGCCCGGGGAGGGTTCGACTGGATATTAGGAAACATTTCTTCACTGAAAGGGTTGTCAGGCCCTGGAACAGGCTGCCCAGGGAGGCGGTTGAGTCACCATCCCTGGAGGTATTTAAAAGACATGTAGATGTGGTGCTTAGGGACATGGTTTAGTGGTGGTTGGGCACAGTTGAAATCGATGATCTTAAAGGTCCTTTCCAACCAAGGGATTCTATAATTCTTATTAGTAAATATCAAAACAGCAAAAGAAAGTCCATTTTTCTTGGCATTACATATATTGTGGATGCTTACATTTGTAACCAACCTGTTTTTAATAGAAGCATAAGATCATATTTGGGAATGCCTTTTCATTACAGCAGATCTGTCCAGAGTTGACTTACAGAAATTCTTTTGGTCTGTTTACGAAAAATCAGAGCTCTAGAACTAAAGCTCAGTTTAATGCCCCAGATAGGGTTTTTAAAATGATATAAAATAATGTTTCTTATTCAGAAATTACTTTTCTTGTGCTTACTGAGGTATTGAAGGCTCACTTTTACCAAAACGCCAGTTTCTGCCCATGATGACACTGCTGCAATTGTATCCTCCTGTTGTGCTTCATCAGTAGACTATTCCAGGAGGATGTCTAAGGGAAAGGTTGACAGTGCTTCTCCCATTTTATGATAGTCTCAGATTTATTTCCAGTCAAGCTCTCTATAAAATGTATATAATGGCTGTTACCTATATCAAAAAATAGATCTTGCTTTGTCGTTTAATTAGAACTTTACTCCCCAGAATGTAATGTTTTATCTATTCAGGATGAATCACCAGATGATCTTCAGTATTAGCATTTAAAATACCCACAGTGTGCAAGCCAGAGCATATGGTTCATAGAAATTAGTGCTGATATGGTATGAAGGCAGGTATAGAAGTCTAGAAACCTGCTTCTCTCAAAAAAAAAGGTAAGATCCATGTGAAAAGCAAGTTTATTTGTTCAGGAAAATGTAAATAAAGAAAAAAATTAATAGATCCATATTTCAGATTTAGATTTGAATATGGATGTCATTAAAAATCAGGAGAGTTTGTATGAGAGATGTAGGGGCATGATTTTTCTGAGAATCTTAGATCACCAATACTGAATACCCAGTATCTTTATTTGGAGATTAGAAGTATCCACAGTCAAGTCATTCAGTGCAATGTATGACAATACCCTAAATTTGCCCATCAAACTTCTCTCAATTAAATTTTTAGTGTTGCTTCTGGAAACAAAGAAAAACTGTAGTTAATGAGGGTTCCATACTCAGTAATTCTTGGTAGTTTAATAAGGATGAAACACTAAGAAAGGCTGCAAAAATTTCAGCTGCCTGGCAGAATGTAGAATTAACCTTCTTGTCACCTTACAATGACATGTTAAAGAAAATGTCAGTGGTGGCTTACTGGGTAGGGAAGTTTTTCCATTCTCTTGCTGAAGGAGTAAGCTTTTTCATTCTTTCATGTATATGGCAGTCATTTGGCAGAACATCAACCACATTATGATCAAAAGTAGTTTTGTGAAATCTACTTGTTCCCTTTTAAAACTGATATTTTAATCTATGTAGAAACAGAGATGCAGTTAAAAAGATTTCCTGTAGCATATCTTGAACAAACTTTACATATTTGTTATTCTAGTCAAGGCCATGAAATACTGGGCCTCCACAAAGTTTTTCAAAGCAGCTGGAAATAGAAAACTTTGTGTTAGAAGAATTTATTTAGTTTTAATAATCGGTTATTTGCTTCTGAGTCATGGTGGTGATGGTATGAGGATTGCTTCTTGAGCACAGTCCTCACGCATATTAATTTCATTGAAGATTAATGAACATAGGGATGTGAGAACTGGCGCTTTCATCGCTGCGGGGTATGGCAGTGGGCAGCCAGGAGCAGCGAGTGCTGCAGACTAGCAAGTGCTCTGCGGCACAGAAATGGCAAGCACATCTCTTCCCGTTACATGAACACTGTGCCTTCATACTTTTTTATTTGTGAAATATGCCATAAGTTTAAATTTTTGAAAACACTTTCCAGTTATTTGTATTTATTCAGTAAAAGTATTCCAACAGCTTGATTACAATTTTCTTTGTAGAAAATTAGTCTAATTAAATCTGTCATTTCTTTCAAAGTAAGAGCAAGTGTGGGTGATAGACTTGGCTGGCCATTTTCATTTGTTTTGAAGTGACATCAAGTTGGGCTGGCTGGCTGATGTATCAAAACCAAATGGGGGAAAAAAAAAAAAAAAAAAAAGCAATTATCCTATTTACTGCAAGATTGCTGGCATTTTATTTCAAGCAGCTTAATTCAGTCAGAAAAATCCCTATGAATTATCTCTCCCTAAACTGTTTTTTTTTTTTGTTCACATTAGTTATTATATGTATCTATTCCTTGTATTTTAGGCAGTTCTGTTGTTTGGCTGTACTGGCAATGAAACATATGATTATTTAGTTCCTTGCAAAGGCACTCCAGTAACAGGTTTTGGCCTCTTTCTTTTACAGTTTATCACACATCAGGCACAATATCTAGTTGCTCTTCAGAATACAGACCATTGTGCTTTGTGTGGGTCAATAGACCAGATCTTTTTTGCATGTTGAAGCAGTGTGAGAAGTTAGCCAGGATCTAGTTTGGCTCTAATTTCCTGTTCCAGGTTAGAAAAGCTTTGGGTTTGCTCTAACATCCACTGAAAGGAGCTCTCGGAGCTATCTTTTGCCATGAGGCTGGCACAGCTTTTCTACCTGCATCTGTCCAAAATCTCCAAAAGCGGAAATGTAAGCAGGCGAAACCAGACAAATCAAATATTTCCAGAATGTGATTAAAGAAATTCTAACCCCCTTTACAATGTCACAGCTGGTATTTTGTACTGGGGTAATGAGTCTGAATGACTAAAACTTATCGGATATTCAAAAGTGCCTAAATATTAGCACAGGAATGTTTATTCAGTATTAACTACTTTGTTATTTATTCATAGTTTCCAACAGTTAATCACATCTTTGTGCTTTTTCGTATTTTTAGAAGTTGTGTTGTGCAACTAAATATGGCATTGCGCAACAAAATTAATACTGAATAAACAAGGGAAGAGTTTAATGCAGTCTCATATAAATGATGGCACAAGTTAAAGTGTGCATTTCTGAGCTTAGTTCGCTTTTCAGCATACCATATTTTCTGGAGGATAAATATATATGATTTTATGTGATGCAGATTATCAAAAAACCCTCTCTCCTCTTGCCCTTGTATTTCTCAACATTTTTAGTAAATGCCAAGTTTGAGGATCTGTGATTCCAGCAGACTTTTCAAAAAACACTAATAAAATAGCTATTTTTTGAGGAAGAAAAAGTGATATATAATCAACAAAAGAAGTCAGAAGTCTGAATATTCAAAGCTAGGTAGAGTCTGATAGAAGTGACTGAAGTAGAATATTATTAGTGGGAAAAAAATGAATTGAGAACAAAAAATAATTTTTCAGAGTATTATTTTTTTCTAATGTTGTGTAAATATTCCAGATCTAAAACAGATGTAAGTGATGCCAAATCATTTTCTGTATATCCTTTCCTTTCAGCAACTTGGAAAGTGATGTGATTTCTGCTTAAAGAAAATGAAAAGTGATCCAAGAGCAGAAAGCCCATTTCATATGGCCTTAACTCCTGTTGCATAATTTCTGAGCTGTTTACTGTGACTGATGATACAAGCATTATCTGAAAGAACATAAACATGAAATGGTGAAAAAAACCTGTAAGAAACTGCAGATTATTGATAAAGAGATCTTAGAGGAAGGCTTGGCTATAGAACACAAGCAGAATCTAGTCTTAATGGGCTCTAATAAATAAATTGGTATGCTTTCAAAATTATACAATCTTGACAAATTGACATATCCATAATGATCTACTATGGGCATTATTCTTTTGATAGTTTTATTTAATTCAGTGTGAGGTTTTTCACTGTTGAATTCTCATCAGAGAGACATAGGGGAAGGGCAGAGTTTAATTCTATAAATATTTATCAAAATCTATCCTGCATAATTAAACCAACAATGTAGGCTGATTAAGAAAAAAATATAATATCTTTTTATACATCTCACATTTTCCACTTCCATAAACCATTAAAATTTTTCTGTTAAACTCCTCCTATAGACAAAAGCTGCATATTTAAAGGTTTTTTTTGTGTGAAACTATGTGATTTCATATATATAAATAAATGTATATATAAAATAACCTATTAAATACAAATATTCCATTGCAAAAATTATCAGTTCAAGCAAGAGCAATGAAAGGCAATAATTAATTAGCATTCCAGACAAACTTCTGAATCACTGCCTTTGCTCAGGTTTACATTTCTTTTTTTCATTTTTTTTTAATTTTAATCAATTTGGTTAATATACTGGGATGAAAAATGCTGCCTTTTGAGATGCGTTTGTATACTGAAGAAATAGGTAAGTCTAAAAAATGTAGAATTAACTAAACAGAATACCTACCTGCATATAGATCATCTGTGAATTCTGAGTGTACAGCCTCCCACAAAGAAACCATTTAGAGTGCTTCCAGAGTAAAAATATCAGAACCAAATGTAAACGTGGAGATTAAAATTGAAAAAGTTGCATGTATAAATGAGTATTTATAGTGCATGGAATCTTTTAAGTTGAGCGTGTGAATGTTTTTCATCACATGAAATCAGGTAAATGAGCTATGTTATGTGAAATAACGTGCAATGATCTCTAGATACGTAAGTATAAATTAACAAATACTGATACTTCCAAAATTATTCTAGGTTTTCAAGTTTACTTAATCTTGACAAGATAAACACCAGTGTACTTTACATTCACAACATATATGTTATATACATCAGGTAATTCTAATTTGCAAGTTTGACTTAACTGTATTATCTTTGTTGCATTAGACCGTTACACATTCTAAGCTCTTAACATGTAAAACCAAAACTGTAAGTGCAAGCATGGGGAAGGAGAAGTTTATTAGCACATACAGTGCATTACTACCTTAAAGTACATGCACTGCATGCTTTAGGAATTTCATATCCTTAAAACTCTATTTCAATAAATGTGCATTCAGTGAAGAATTTGAATAAAAATCTACATGCTCTGTTTCATCATATTTATGGATGCTATCAAAAGTATGAACAAGTTATATTTCATGTTGTTGTTGGATGTGTTGTTTAATACGGAGGCCATTGAGAGCTGATTTCTAATTGATCCATGTTTATTACAAGGTTAGAAGGTGAGTGGTAGATGAGCGGAACAGAGTTAGCTAGAAGTTGATTTAAGGTACCCATGTGTCTTTACGGGTGTTCCCAGACGTAAATATGTTTGCATGTTGTGTGTCACACAAATGAAGAAGATGAAGTTAATCTCCCCTAACATTTGTCTGTCCACATCTTCGCCAGTCATGTGAACCTCTTTGCATAGTCAGTGACTGTTAGTCAGCATTGTCAACAGACTGGTGCCCACTTCATTTAAGATTAAGTTGGCAACTATATTTGGTTAGGAATCACACACTAAAAGTACCGGTTTCTCTCCGTGGAACACAGACCAAGTTGTGATTGACGAGTACAGATGTTGTCTGTGCTGTACATGCCTGTGCTTCAGGTAGACAAATCCTGTGCAGTGAATCTCAGTTACGTGAGTGAATCAGAAGTTACGTGCAAACTGTTGACTTAGCAGAGATTCTGCAGAACGTTTATGGTTTGGATGTCCGGCACATGTCCTGT
Source organism: Podiceps cristatus (assembly GCA_000699545.1). Classification (NCBI taxonomy): domain Eukaryota; kingdom Metazoa; phylum Chordata; class Aves; order Podicipediformes; family Podicipedidae; genus Podiceps; species Podiceps cristatus. Next base: position 12,988 of record KL260089.1, read on the forward strand.
CCAAGTGATCTGGGCATTTTCAGTACCTCATACCAAGCCCTTTGGAGGCCTTTTGGGAATTTCTTGTCAGAAATAATACAGTTGGCTAGACCTAATAAAATACAAGGCATCTCAAGTAGGCATGAAATTGTTATCATTAGAAAATCATTGGCCATCTGGTTGGGCATAATGTGCAATAAGCTATAGACGTGGATGTAAAATTTAGCATTAGAAATATTTTCTTAGCAATAGAAGAGCCAAATATATGCTACAACATCAATATTCACAACTGGAAGACTGAGATGGAAACTTCTAAGGCCTGGGCTCCATAGTGTGAAAACTAATTGAGGGCAAACAAAATAATCTCTTCAGCAGAAGAGTGATTGAGCATACAAGCATGGTGAAACCCTCGTTTAAGCTCAGATACTAAGGGATAGTACAGTAGCGTTTTAGATATAATTACAACCCTTATTAGAAATGATGGTGTGCATCATCTTAGAAGCTATGCAAAGATCATGTGAAACAGAAAGGGCCTACTTTTCTGAAAAAGAAGAAAAAGGACAAGAAAGAAATATCCTGGGTTGTGGGGTTTTTTTGTTTTGTTTTGTTTTGTTTTTTTTCAAACTTCATTTTTACAGCTTTAAGCGCTCTTTGCACTAAGGTAAATCCATGGAGCCATATGAAGCACCCAGGTAGTGCAGACAAAGCAGTTCTGATTAAAAACCAGATTATCCAAATACTCTATGCCTGTCTTTACAGTGATCACTTACAAATAATGTTTGATACAAAAAATGCTTGCAATTAATTCTTTGAGTTAAAAATGTAAAATATTTGTATGATAATCTAAATTACTCTAAAAGTACATGTATTCCCTTTTCCTTTAATTGCCTTCAGTGTAGTGGGAATTAACAAGAAATTGCTGTTTATTTTCAGAGACTGTATGGACTTCAGTAAAAAAGGTATTGAAAATGGATAAATTTTCATTTTTGTGTTCCAATTTGAATAGGTGAATGAAGAAAGTATGGTTGTCAGTAAATGGAAAGTTAGAAATAATCTAACTGAAAAGAATTGCAGCGCTGAAAAAGCTATAAAACGCATGATTTTGTCTCAGATCAGGTATAAGCTTGGACACAATGGGCAGGTTGTTGACGGTCTGAACAGTTGCATCCAAGCATTTTGCGTTGTTCTGCGGGGGAGGCTTTCTGTGCCTCATGTGCCAGGCAGGAACGCTTTGCACTGCATGCAGGAGTCCTTTTCCCCCGATGGCGGTAACAGGTACCTGACTGGGTCACCCTGCATCTTCAGAATCCACATGCTATAATCTTTGATGAAAGCCAGAATATAAGTACGTCTCGGGGGAGTGCAGAGAAAGCATACACAGGTCTTCTTCCAGAAGTTGAAAAGTGTTTGTGTTCCAGAGTTCTGTTTTCTCTTGTGAAAAGCAAGCTATCCAAAACAAGTAGAGGATATGATTATAATCTTCATAAAGATAAAAGGTGTTAGCTATTATTGTCATTACCTCATAGCCCGCAGAGCCAGCTCTTGGGGATAAAAAACATCTGGGTCTCATATAAGAAATCTGAAGTGAATTAATCTATTTGAGCAATTTGTTAAACGAAACTGGGGCCAGTGACAACAAAAGCAATGGGAATATCCTACCTCCCTGCTGTATAATACCCAGCATGTCTCAAAGTTATTTGTCTTTTTTTTTTTTTTTTTTTTTTTTCCCTTGGAAATCAATACTACGAGAAAGAGAAATTCATAACAGCTGAAGAGAAATTTGTATGCCAATATTCAGCATATATCTTCAGATATGGGTTTGTCCTGCCAGGCATCAGCAATAAAAAGCTTGTAGGAGAAAATGTTTCAGTATAGCAAAAGGCAGAAGGGGACTATTATAGGGATGTCTTTTATAATTTAAAAAGGAGTAAGATGTCTAAAATTTTCCTTCTGAATATTGGCTGCAGTTGTTTTGGGCAAAGGATACATTTAGTACAATATTTAGTTTGTTATATTTGAATTTATGTGAAAATGAAGAAAAATTTTACAAAAAGCATAAATGGCGATAAATGGATAGGTAGATATTTTAATAGATAACTTATTCTATTTTTTTTAAGTAGCATAAACATAAAACTACTTCAAGGGCTGAGCAACATAAATGGTTTTTAAACACTATAAGAAAACCCTAGTAGTATTTCTCTGTAAGCAACTAACAAAACATTAAAGAAGCTGGAAAATAAAAGAGAACTAGATACTAGAACTATATGGAAAATTCTTTATTTGAAAGATGGCAACTTGTAAAAAAACAACAGTTTTTTAGTTAGTTTCAACAGTGGTTTGTGTGTTATTGAAAAAATCAGAATATGGGATTTCTGGTCAAAAAGAGAGAGAGTTCCCCAAGCAAGACAGGTACAAAAATTCAGATGACCTCTACTAAACTGACTCAAAACAAAAGTTTCAGATTTTCCAAATTCCAGGTGACTGTCAGACCATCAAGCTAAAACACTGTTAAAGGTTTTGAATTACATTTTGGACTGCACCGTATTGTAATCCTTTGCAGTCAGTAATGAATATGTATCTTTAGGAGCCCCTAAGTAAAACATTTTTGAAAGCAATGGGTGAAATGCACTTCAGTTACCGTCTGACTGTGGTGATTACACTGTCAATTTGATAAGCCTTCAGAGTTTCTGTTTCATGAAAGTAATGCATGAATGCTATACTACACCTGTTTCCTCTGTCATCCAGAATATAATATTTAGTAGTACACACAACTGGACAGGGAACCTAAGGAAAATAAATGCTGTAAATGGAATGTTTATGGCACTTAATAGCAGTGTCTCTGAGTAGACCTTAGAGAGCAGTTCAAGTCAATGGACATTCATTCTTACTATGAAAGCCAAAGGAATACTGGAAATTAAATTTGCTCTTTTGTTTTGTTTTAATTCATCTGTAATAAACACCAGTTTGAAATTTGACATTAAGAGTAATATCTTCTACTATTACGCCATTATCTAGATGGAGCCTAAAAACTGACTTTTTTGCAAACACTCCTAATATAACACATGGCTAAACAAAGGTCCCATTACAAGTGTTTGTTATGAAATCCATATTATTGAAATTATTCAATTGACAAAAACCTTTGTACTACATGTTTCCCTAATACCTTTTTAGGAAAAGTAGAATACTGAAGTTAAAATTCTGTAATTTATGAAAGTTACCGTGTGCATCTCTGCTCCCCATCTCTCTATTCTGAGTGCCTCGCAACACGGTGAATTTATCTTCACAGCACTAAGTGAAGGGGTGGCATGTTGAGTGTATATGCTTTTCAGGTGGAAATCAAAAGGGTGGTATTATTTGCCTTCTCAAAATACGAAGCCTAATCTGGCGCATGTTCCAAACACATCTCTAGTTAAGAGAAGCATGTGATCTCTGCCATTTCTCCTCCCTTCCGTTTCTTTTTCCCCACTTTCTTCAGGTCCCATTCTTACTCTGTAAAATGGACCCAGGGAACATTCACCCTCACCAAAACTTCTGGATCAGAGTCTCAGAGTGATACGGAGTTACAGAAACGCATCTGTCTGTCTGTAAGTCTTTTTAACGCATGGTAGCAAACAGAATTCAGAGAAGATGGTCTGTGGCAAAAGTGATTCAGGAAATCTAGGTTCTGATTGTTTTCTCCTGTAGCAAGTAAATCACGGTGCACTTCAGTTCTTCCCTTGGAAGACACAGATAATCTATCTTCTCTTTTATGCTTTGTTTTTGTCTATTCTCTCATTTTAAATTCTAGAAACAAACCTGTGTTTTCACAGTGCCTAGAATCAAAGCTTGCATTGGTGTAGTTTCTAGCAGAGGTGACATAGCTTCTCAGGAATGTCTCCTGAAGGTGAGCAGGTTCAGTCAGTGAGGTGCTGCTACTCCTCTTGTCAGGAAGAAAAAAAGATGGAGAAAAGGCAGAGGGCTGCAGAGTGGAGTACACTGAATTAGGCTTCCTGTTGCCCATGAAATTGGTACCAAGTTTTACTGTTATTGGGAATTAGCCACCTTCTCAACAATAACCACAGCACCCACTGCGTTTGGTCCCTTAATATCAACTATTTAGCTCTGACAACAGGCTGCTCATGAAGAGCAGGAAGTTTCTCTTTATTAGACATGAAAGTGATGACTAACAAGGATAATATTAGAAGAGTCGTTGTCTGTGTATGACAGTTCTTTAGCCTTTCAGTAAATTTTAAATTTCTTATGCCTATATACCACCTTTTTTTCCAAGAGTTCTTGATCGTAGTGTTTTCATTTTGGGGCCTGAAATAAAATTGTGCAATAGGAATGCAGAGTAGTCCATCTAGAAGTCTGGAGAAATGTATGTAAGTGTGCTTGTGAATGAACAAAAATGTAAGATATAATGCTGTATATGCAGTCACAATTTTCACTTGGCAAAAAAGACACTTCAAAGGCTTGTTGAAGTAGTTCAGAATGACTTTATTCAGTTGTTTTTAGTGAAGCTGGTTATAATTTAGAGGACCAAACATTACTCTGCTTTGCTAGAAGCAGCACCGTTTAAATGCAGGAAGCAGTTTCAGCAGAGTGCGAAATCTCCCTGCAATGCTGGGGGGAAGAAGGAACAGAGATTTGGGGACAATATCCAGGCACTATGCTGCCCGATATTTTGTATATTGGGCAGCAGAATATTTTGTAGTATGTACATATATAGGAATAATTGCAGGTGAATATACAGATACATACATACTTCCTTTCCTCAAGCAGAAGAAGAGTAGTGAGTTCCTCCTGCTGCCTTTTCTCTCCTAGTTGCTGTGTTGACACCAATACAGAGAGAATTAACAAAATGTTCTATGGACTACTTTGATGAGAAATGTTTTAGGCCTGCCAAGTCCATAATCATTTGTGCCTTGAAGGCTAGATGAGAAAGATTGTCAAGGAAACAAATAATAATGTGTTACAATAGAAAATGTTGCCTTTAGAAAATAAAGGAGATGGGAGCCAAAGATCAACGAGACTAATCTGTAATTGCTGTGGCTTTCACAGTAGAACAAAACACTGCATGGATACTCTGGGTTTTGATGTGGAAAGTTCATTTGTAAATGCTTTAATGAGTTTTCAAGGAACATTAAAAAAGATAGGTGGCAAAGACAGCTTTGACATCATGTGGAAAGGAGTACAGTCTTTTTCTGCAATGTGTTCCAGCTAACTGCCTTGGTCATTTGTATACACATTAAAGATTTTTTAAAGCAGTAATATCATCTGAAGAACCTTTTTTTTTTTTTTTTTTTTTCTTCAGTCCAAACTGGCATGTGATGTGATCATATGGAAATTCAGTGAAGGCCATGTGAATTAATTCAATGGGAAAGGAACATATCTTTTAGGTACTTATTGATGGATATTTTCCAGAAATCCATTAGTTTCCCAGAGATCACTGTTTAATTACATCAAACTTCATGATATGATTATATCATACATCAGGATTCAAGTGTTTAACAAAACAAACAATTTAACATTTGCATACAGGGAACCGGGAAATATTTGCCTCTTTACCTGAAAAGTTCCTGCCTAGTAGCATGAGTTTATTTGGTAAAGCAGTTCTGGAAGAGGATTTTTTGTTTGTTTGTTTAAATACTCATTGTAAGAGCTGTTGGGGGGCTATTAAACTAAAATAAGATTTCCATTGCACTGGGTCAGAATGGAGCCCGTGTCTTCCAACTGGTGGCTAACATACTGTCAGCAGCATGCAAAGGAAATTCAGCTGCTGTAAAAGATAACTGTAAAACCTTCATTTCCCCAGAGAGTTGGTGTTTTAAAAATGAAAATCCTATCACTTTCCTGCTTTTATTCATTTTTCTTCTTAGTGTAGATTGTATACTACTCCCCTAAAAGATTACCATTGGAAAGAAAGGACTAAAATGGAGTCTGGCCTAGAAGGATGTTTTCTGATTGAAACATACTACTCGTTTTTCAATTCATCTTTGAAAAATAACTAAATAGGGCCTTTTCAGTACATACCAGATTTAGTTTGCAAATGCAAAGAACACGGGTTCAACACAGGGAATATAAATGGCTGGGAAGGCAGTATATACAAATTAGGAGGGAAATAATTATTAAGGTACAGAGAAACACCTACATTGGATTTCTAGTCCTTAGTACAATGACGTTACCACCTTTTCTAGCATCTAATAAATCTGGTTTAGAAGGAATCGATATATACATAATCACAAATGAGGTCCACATAACTGGACAGGGATTTTATATAGGCCCTGAAATCCAAAGGGGAACCCCAGTAATTTTCAGAAATGGACATTTTCATATCAACCCTGCAGGCTAAGTGTGTTGAATCAGCCACAGAATTCTACATTTTGTCATCATCCCAAAGACTAAGGAAAGATAATGTAGCAATTGTTGGATACTGCACATATCCATGCATTCAGCCAACCCTTTTAGAGCTGCTGAA
>KL260089.1:28771-40659 GCA_000699545.1 Podiceps cristatus
CAGCTGTGTCCCCTCCCAGCTCCTTGTGCCCCCCCAGCCTCCTCGCTGGTGGGGTGGGGTGAGCAGCAGAAGAGGCCTTGGCTCTGTGTAAGCGCTGCTCAGCAGTAATGGAAACAGCCCTGGGTTATCAGCGCTGTTTTCAGCACAAATCCAAAACACAGCCTCATACTACTAAAAAAATAACTCTATCCCAGCTAAACCCAGCACAAAAGCCAGATTTACAAGTATTATACGATACCTTGCATGCAGGAACCTCTCAACTCTTCAGTTTATTTTACTAAATTGTAAGTATACTATAGACTTTTTTATCAATAGTCTAATTACATATGCTCAGAGGTACATTTTGTGTATCAAAAGTTCCTACATCTACTTTGCACTGCCAAATATGTGTCATTTACATGCAGATTTCTGGGCTACGTTAAAATTTGTCTGCAGTGTCAATATGTAGAAAATTACATATTTCATTTTCATTGTGGTTCAAAGAACTGATGATAGTTACTTAGACTGAGAGGACAATATTTCAGAAACCTTAAATTAATAATTATTATTATTTTTATACTGTACCCTTTTTTAATTGTGGCAATTAAAAGCTTGATCTAAACTCAATGGAAGTCATTAATTCTTTCTTTCATTTTGACTGCTTAATTTCCTCTGTATCATTAATGAGAGATATATCTAAAAAGCTTTGTGAAACAGTAAATTTAAATTGACACTTTAGTGCTATAAATAGAGTTCTAGGCAAAAAAGGAAGCAGAAATAATTATAAAAATGCAAGTGTCCTTTATTTATTTCTGAATAGACTATTCTACGTTGGAAAGGTAATTTTGTTTTTTCTCTTTCTGCGACGTACTTTGTTATCTTTTTTGGCATAACAACTGTATTGTTTTAACAATATTGTTTTGTCTTCTAAGTAATGGTAGAATTGTAATTTTGATTTCAAAACATAGGTGTCATATAGCTTAGATCAGCAGAAAGACTCCATGCAACTAAAGTAGTTCCTATTTTTCCTAGCTCTCTTGACTTTTTCCTTTTTTTTTCTAAGTCACGTGCCTGTTTCTTCAAAATTAATTTTATCTTTCTGTTCAGAAAATAAACTGAAGCATTACATTTTGATCAGAGAAACATAGTTCTACATATTTTAGTTTATTAAACTGAAGTGAAATTTATTATTTCCACTTAGCTTTTTTGTTTACCCAGACTACCGAATGAGCTGTGGGAATTGTCATTCTGTCTGTACCTGTTGCTAACGATTTTCTCTGAGTATTGAGCCTTGTGATGGGTTGCTTGCTCCAGCTTCACCAGATAATTTGACATAGTCTGTTTTTCAAAAATAAAGCAGCTGTAAGGGGGCACAGGATATTACAGATGCTCAAAACAATTCAATTGAGTCATCATACTTTGCTGAATTAGTGAAAAAGTCAAAAATTCATTTTGACAGTTCCAAAAGTCGACTCTAAAATTTCTCTAATGATTCCACTGGCAAAACTTTATTTATTTTACCCTAAAAAAAAAAAAAAGAAACATTTTAAAATAATAGCATTTGGATATTCAGATCTGACAAGTTTTGTTATTTACAGTTTATCAGAGCAAAAGCTTAGTGAACATGGACACACTAAACTGGCTTCGAACTTTAAAAAAAACATCAGTGTATTTTGACAACTATGTCATTGATCTCCTAAAGCTTTTGACTGAATGTCATATTACATATTTTAATCTGTACATCTGTTTCTAATGCTTTCTGTATGACATGTTCACTATTATCAAGATTATGATCCAGAAAAATAAGTAAATGTTTAATGTAGACTCACAAGAACTACTTAATAGGAATCTAATTGAACACTTAACTGCAAAAATACATTCTCTTAACTGAGAAATATATATATTGACATATTATTAGAAGAAACAAGTATGAAACAAATAAATGATAATTTAAAATAAAAGAGTAGATAAAATTCTCCAGTGCCTTACACAGCTATTTGCATTTTTGCATAGAACCTGCATAACATAATCAGAATAGCAATGCTGTGCATTCAAATCAGACGGGGAAAATAATTGCAAAGTATGTGAGGTGGGAGAGAATCTGATCCACCATTATTAGGCCTGGTAAATATAGGTCTAAACTACTCTATGCTTATAATCCTCTTTAAAATCACATAGAATATATTCACTATAGGCTTACTCTGAAATTGAAACACATCTCTCGAGTTACAAAGAGAATTTATACAAACTGCTATATTCACTAGAATTCCTAACTTGAAAAAAATAACATATTTCATTTATTTTCCAAAATTTTTCACGGATGCCCTGCAAAGGACATAAGTATTGTTGGTGCTGAATTGTATTACTAAGTCTTTAAAGAGTTGTCAAAACCAGCCCAACAGTCAGCTGTTTGTCTCTGATCTTGGCATAAGGCAGGAATTAAAGTGCATGTTTATCACAACGTATATGAAGTATGCATTGAAGTTTGAAAGCTGATAGAAGGAGAGAGAGGTTTCTGCCAAAAAAGCAATGATAGATACAGCAGTACGTGGCAGAGATCCCAAGGCTGAGGCACCAGATGTGAGTTATATAATTTGTGAGGAAAGATGTTTAATGCGACCACTGCGCAGTCAGTGCAAAGTAGTACTTGAACAAATCAGTTGTTGTTTACATAGGAGACTACAAAGTGATAGCATTAAGTGTGTATACTTTTTTGAAAAACATTAATTCCACTCTGTGGTGGTCTGAAATGAATAAATTTGATACAAATCACTCTGTGCTCCTGGGAATAATAGCATACAGATCTTCAAGACAGCAGGAGAGCATAGAGCTGATTTTTCTATAACTTGCATATGCTTGTCCCAACTGTAAGGGAACATATTTTCAGTTAGCCAAGAACCAAGTGTTACTAGAATTGTGAGATAAACTATAACAGGAGAATACTTCTGCCAAGCAGCCCATTCCCTGTAATCCTAGTCTTAGAAGAAGCCAAGAAATAAACAAAGTTTAAGAAGTAGAAAACCAGTTTATCAAGTATGAAGTCAATATTTTGTGAAAAATGATGAAAAAAGCAGTTAATGATTTGACTACATTCACTTCTCTGACTTAGGCACTCGTGTCTTTTGTTATTCACGCTCCTCTGTCGCTACAGAGCCTTTGTAAACCACATGAAAAGAGACGAATTATTTCACTCTCTTCTAAAGAAACTAGGTAAAAAGTTATTAGTCTGCTGCCAAGAAAGAACTAGAGTTTCCCACAACAATCTAGTGAAAGCCTAACTAGCAGGCTTTGTAACGGAAGCCTACAGAGTATTTAAATTACAATGCTGGAACATTTTATTCACTATGCAGGGGAGGGATACATTTATGTCTATCATGAGAAGTACAATTTGCTGCCATGTAGAGAAGCTTTTAATGGTTTTATTATTGGTATTTCTTTGCTTATCTACAGAATACAGAATTTTGAAATACAAACTGAACAATGTTTTCAAAACCAGAAACTGCATCTCAAAGGTGTTTTAGTAGTTGGGATGCACAAATATATTTTAGAAATGCCACTAGGCATCTACTGCCCAATGTACAAAGGGACAAACTGAGGTTGGGAGGCTAGTTCTCAGGCTTTCTAACTCCATATTCCTTCACCGTACCGTTTTGAGTGTATGTGTGAGCCATTAGGGAGTTAGAAAAAACGTGTTTAGGCTTTTAGTGATGCAGGAATTCAATGAAGCTTGGCTTCAGAATTCATGGGTGAAGTCAATGTACTGACTGCTCATGCTTGTCAGGGGTCTTCTGCCCACTCTTTTCTGTTACCTCTAGTGTCCTGTGAGTCCTGTTCCTGCCTTCACGTCCCCCAATATCTCTAGCCTCTTTGCTACTTCCTTGTGATGCCTCCAAATCCATATAGTTACCCCCATGGAATTCCAGTAGCTCTACCTCCTTCCTACCTCCCGCCCAGTAAGAAAATCACCAAACACACTCAACACACTGTGTTTACTGATTAGCAGAAGATACATAGCCAAGCACAATACCACCAGCCAGACTCACATTGTTTTCTCTTTTTCCCAGCAGATCACTGATGGGGTCTATATTCTTGACCAGTCATTGCACTTTACAAAATATGTAGCAAAATGAGACCATTTCTTCTCTGAAAAAGAATGGTGGATATTGACCAGTTGGTTGAAAAGGTGTTAGACAGACAATGCAACTGTATAACTTTAGTTTTCTTTGGAAACAAGGCAGGAATAGGAATGCCATCATCTGACGCTGTTGGTTGGGAACCTGTAATTTCATAGCACAAGAGTTCCAGTACTGGAGAGAGAACAGAAAGTCATGCCAAGCTGCTGACACTCCTAGATGTATGCCTTTATTTAGGAAATTGAATTCTCTAGTTTCATAAATACTGGTAGTCATTTGAGGAATGAACGAGATTCAGGAACACTGGCTACATATGCCCACTTTTCAGTCATCAGATGGCTCATTCTGCTCTTGATCACCTTTCTTTCCGTGGAATTTACTTCCATTTTCTCCCATACTGTTAATACTTTGAAATAGCTGTTCTAATCCCTCAGTTTCCCATTACAGTCTTTTTTCTCTTTCTGTTTTAAGTTTAATATCCCAGGTTGTTTTCTCCAGTCATTGTATTCAATCTTTCTGTCTCAGCTCTTCCTCTAATTTAACAATCAATACTGTCTATCCTTAGTCACATGTATGTGCTTGAGCTCATTCTTCAATATGTGTTCCCATTTTCTTACCTGCTTCTTATGGTCAATTTGCCTAGCTAATCTCAAATTCCTACCCTGCTCACTGATACCTTATCAAATATATTTCCCTTTCCCACTGTTTCTTTCACATCTTTAAGTAAACATTTTCTTTTCCAACTCATACTTTTTCTTCCAGTCTGTAAACAATTTAGAATAAGATCTTTTAATGGGACAGGGCTTTGTTTACCTTAAAAAAATATACAGAGCTTCTGTTCCTGTCTATAGAATCTATCAGACTAATCTGAAAACCTTTACAAGTTAATGAAACTTCTTTAATTTTTCAATAAAGAAATGTAATATGTCATGCTGATAGTTCACACATCATGGATCAGGGCAAAGCCTTCAACAGAGAACCTAGACATCCTCCCCCGGCAACCTAATTCACATAGTCTGCTCTCTTCCTGACCTAACAGTATACCGCCCTTCCTGATAAATAGCAGTGGTCCCATGCCACTGGAGAAATTTACAGTACGGCAAAATTAGTACAGTAAAATTCACTTATTTATTGCCAACAGTGAAAGATGGTTTAGAGGTCAAAGAGTGCCATTAACATTGAATTGACACTTTCAGTGCTCCCCAACTGAAGTCAATTTTCCAGAAATGAACTAAGTTTCACATAGCAAATATTTATAAAGTGATACAGTGCAAAGTCTCAGATGCTACAATGTTAGTATTTCACAGCATAGTGAAATGGATTTTATGTGCTGGTGTCATATAAAACTTAAAATAAGACAATTTTATAATTTGTATATGAACAACTGCCAGGAATAGTTTTTTATGCATCGCCATCAAAAGAAAGTATTTTCATATTCAGCATAGATTCATAAGTACATTAACCTTGCACATTTGACATTATCATAGGCTGCTATTCAGCCTACAGAGGAATAATACTGCACTGATTATGGTCAAGCCATTTATTAAAATGGTGTTCAATAACACCCTTCCAATAAAATCGTTTAATAGAAATCAAACACATAAGCTATTCTTGTGACCCATGACTCCTTCCCTAGAAGTGCTGTATATGCAACAGGGATGTTCCATTAGCAATGAATTTTAATGTTTATGTGTGACTATCAGTCAACCACAAGATCCCCGGAATTTATGAGAAACAATCTCTTCCTACAGGGATTATACCCACACAAGGAAGTGAATGACTAAATTTGTCTCTCTATGCATTGAGATCAACTTGAGTAAAATGTAATTCAAAAATAGCATCAAAGAGGTTCTGTAATTTCTCCCTCTCATACTAAAGTGTACAAAAACAAAAACAAAAAAAGAAAAAAAAAAAAAAAAAAGAAAAAGATGCATTTTACCACTAAAGAAAAGAAAGGAAAGCAAAACGATTTTGGAATCACCGGGGGTACTAAGGTGGTAAGGTGTCTTGGCTAGTTTCTTGTTGCCTAGGCAAGTGCTCTGACCATTACCTTCTTAACTAAAATTTGTGTCTGTGATCAATTTACAACATAAAAAATGCATGACTACATTTTCATTGGAGCCAGATCAGGCATCCCCAGATACTCCTCCTTCTCGCTGTGTCCCAGACAGGCTCAAGTGGGATAAAAGTGTCTAGGTGCTCAGTCAGTATGGTATTGTAGACTACATTTTTGGATGTAGATTTTAGATGCCAAAATCCTTTTTCAGATACAGCCCCCAAACTACTGTTACATGAGCTTGAAATCAACCACAGCTGGCAGTCACACAGCTAAATAAATTGTGGTCCTAATTTAAAGGGACCAGGCTAAATGACTAGGAAGCGTTCCTGCACATTTCTCTGGATAGAGGCTTCTGAAGAGTTCTGGCGCTTGTGCTTAAATGCTTTTAGCTGTTTTACTGAACGAAAGCTGCCAGTAAATTTTTCTTTAGCTCTTCAGTAGGTCTTTAAAGTTCTAATTGTTTTGTGTTGTACTTCAGTGTATTTCAGTGTATTCACACATGGCATGTTAAAATTCATTAAAAATCTGCCTAGTTCCTTTCAAACAGTGACTATTGTTGTATTTATTAGATGCATTTGTTTGAAGAACACTATATTCATGTACACAATATTCATGAGAACATTGAAAAGCATCTTTTACAGAATCATGAAGGGAAAGTATATTCTTCAGTTACAGAATCCACACATTTCTTGATTCTTCACAAATGATGTGCCATAAAACCACTAAGGTGCTTCTAACTGTTGATATCTACTAAAAATTTAGCCAAATATGCTTATATTTTTTACTAAAAATTTAGCCAAATATGCTTATTGATGTGCAATAAAACCACTAAGGTGCTTCTAACTGTTGATATCTACTAAAAATTTAGCCAAATATGCTTAGAATGGTACCATTTTCTACAAGAAAACATGGAGATTAATAACACTTATACCTGTTAAATTACAGCAAAAACCAATTTGCCTCAAACTAGTCCCATTTCTTTCTAACCAAATTTTTGATATGTAGGTAGTTTCCCGAAGTGCCACCTGAACACAGGCTATATCATGTTAGGTTTTCACTGTCTTGCGTAGTTCTGAAACATATGCTTCTATTCCCCACTCTTTAAATTGTTAATGCCATTCACAGTGCTGTGGATTAATTTATGCCTTATTGCCCAAAGAATTTAGACTGTATGTATTAAAGTTGTTTGGTAAGTTTTCGATTACTTTCATTGCTTTGTTCATTCTGCCTGTAGGCATAAGCAATTTTCAGAAAGATTTAATGATTTTAGATGCATGTATTTCTTTGGTACCAACTTGAGAGACTTTCACTGGGCATGAATCCAGCCCGTTGGAGACGGCTCAACTGATGTCCAGAAACCTAAACAATTGCAGTCAGCCTTAAATCCTGGAAAAATCCTGAAGTATTCTGTAATCTTCAATGTCTATTAAAAACTTATTGTAGCTGTAGTAGACATGAACATCTGATCACAAACCATGAGACTGAGAGGTGAATAACAAAATGAAAATGACTAGAAGGTTTTTACATTTTTTGTCCCTCTCTCTCTAGTCTTTGGAGTTTAGAAAGGATCACTAATAAGCCACATATTCTTGATGTATTGTACAAACTTGGTTCAGGTTTCCTTTCTGTAATTTTCTATGTGATTAGAGTATACCTGTGTAGGAAATATCACCCTAATGATAATAATTTTAAAGGGCAAAATAAGAATGATTTTCTAAATATCCAGATACAGTACAATTGGTCAACAGAAAAGCAATAGCAGCAGTGATAAAGATAAAAGAAGAAAAATATTTAATGAAACAGGAGTCTTTGTTGCTTTTTTTCTTTTTTTTAATTGACACAATGTACAATAGCAATTATAATCCATTCTTAATATAGCATTCTAAAAGTGAAAATAAGTGAAGCTATTATGCTCCTGCAATACATTTTGATATTCATTGGAGTTGTGAATAACATAAACCCTTTCTTTTTTTCCTATTTTTATCCATTTGGAAAACATAGGGCATTAAACTGGGTATCACATTAAGCTCTGGTATTTCTGAACTAACTTGAGGAACCTTCCCATCTGACTACTTTGCAGCTTGTAGCATAGTCTAGAAATATTTAAGTTAGTTTAAGAGCAGCAAGTTGAGATTTCAATTGTCATGTGCCTTTTTGGTTTGTTGGTTTTTGCTTTAAGAGCTTTTCATCCTTTTTCAAGAGAAGGTATCAGGACCCTGAGTGCACTGATAGCCTTGATGGCCCTGGCAAGCCGCACCCCAAATCCTGACCCACTGGCAGAGGAGCCCCATTTCCGCTCAGCCCCAAGCCTGCACTCCCCACGTGCTGTGAGGGCACTGCATGGGCTGGGGGCTCCCCAGGGGGGAGCCTTCCTAGAATTTACTCAAACTGTTTTTCAGTGAGCCTAAAGTGTGAATTTACTCTTTTAGTCACTGGTCTTAATAAGGGGAGGGTGGTTGGTTTTATTTTTTTTATTTATTCTCCTTATAAATGCCTAACAAACTGACAATTGCCGCATTGCTGCTAGTCATATATTTATTTTCTTTCTTTGCTAGTTATTTAAGAAGTTTTGCCTGAAAGAGACGCCAAAGTTTTACTAGAAAAGCCTAGGTTCTTTTTGATTTCTCAAAGCTTGTTCATGTAGTAATAGAGTTGATATAGTAATGTAAAAACAGGTGTTAACAAAAATACAGAGTTATAGATTAGATTATAGATTAGATTAAATTGTATTTTGTGTTTCCTATGTCAACTTTAACTCATTGGGGCAATTTCCATATGTTCATAGATTAATGTTTGTTGAACTAACAGTTATGAATCATTGGCTCTGGCACCAAGTTTAATAGAGCTGGACTGGCACCAACAACCATGACCGGCACTGCTTTTCAAAATAAACTTCAGTCTTCCAGTAGATCCTTGGTAGTTTTTCTCTAAGTTTTCACTGATGTTGGGATGAATTAATCAGTATGTGATAGTCTGAATCCCACATAAGCTTCAAAACTGGGCAGAAGTAAACTGGCTCAGGTACAGCTGTATGTTGAGCTGCAGTAGCTACACTGCTAGTCGTAGCCCATCTAACCAGCTGAGAGCGAGCACTGGTATCTCACACAGAAGACAGCTATGCAGCAGACCCTGTAAAATGAGTGGACTTGCATCAGTTAAGTAATAACTGCTGTAGCCTTACAAAAAAAGCAAATTCAGTTAAGTTTCCATTTTCAGACTTGTAAAAAGAATTAAAAATAATTCTGTTGTACCTCTATTCCTCTTTTGGTGGAATACAAACATTGTGTAATCGGTTACTCCAGAGCAATGTGCTTAACGTTCGTGTGCTGAATTTAAGTAGTGTGACCCAGTGGTGCTGGGGGAGGGGACACACGCGCCCACGCCCACACACACCCCTTCATTTTCCCTGGTAGCATTCTGATTGAGGCTGCCTTTGAGCTTTTCAGTTTCCTCCCACCATAAATACTACTTGTCTGTTCAGATGGACTAGATCTAATCTAGTGTCATATTTCATAAAACATTCACACTTTGTTGTTCAAGTATCTGATTCCTGCAGAACTCTGAACAGATTGCCTACTATCTTTAGGACTTTTCAACCTAGCTCGGTACTAAAAAGAAAATGAAAAGTTATCTCCTGGAGTTGCTATGATACCAGTTCAAGCATTCATCTCCTGGTTTTATTATATCGTCTGTAATTTCTCAAGTACCACAAGTCAGAATTCCAACGTCTATATTGTTGGACAGATGATTTGGGTCTGCTGATAAGTTTAAAACTGTATTTTATGTCCAAAAGTATATCATCGAGTTTCAGAAACTTTATTTAAAAATTAAGTTATTTATAAACCATCGAAGGACTGTTCCTCAGGAAATATTCTTTTTAAACGATGTCTTAGTATGCCAAATTCAAATAATGAATATGTGGTTTATTTTCTTGTAACTACATGGTTCAACAACTGAAGTTTGTTAATATATATTAAGTTTGTTGTAAAAATTCTGATATGTTTTAAGTGAAAGAATCATAGAATCATATAGGATGGAAAAGACCTTTAAGATCATTGAGTCCAGCCATAAATCTAGCACTGCCAAGTTCACTAAAACAGCTCCCTAAGCACCACATCTACACGTCTTTTAAATACCTCCGGGGATGGTGACTCCACCACTTCCCTGGGCAGCCTGTTCTAGTGCATGACAACCCTTTGGGTGAAGAAATGTTTCCTAATATCCAATCTAAACCTCCCCTGGTGCAACTTGAGGCCCATTTCCTCTCATCCTGTCCCTTTGTTACTTGGGAAAAGAGACCGACCCCCACCTCAATACAGCCTCCTTTCAGGTAGTTGTAGAGAGCAATAAGGTCTCCCCTGAGTCTCCTTTTCTCCAGACTAAACAACCCCAATTCCCTCAGTTGCTTCTCATAAGACTTGTGCTTTAGACCCTTTACCAGCTTCGTTGCCCTTCTCTGGACACGCTCCAGCACCTCAATGTCTTTCTTGTAGTGAGGGGCCCAAAACTGAACACAGCACTTGAGGTGTGGCCTCACCAGTGCCGAGTACAGGGGGACAATCACTTCCCCAGTCCTGTTGGTGATACTATTCCTGATGCAGGCCAGGATGCCGTTGGCCTTCTTGGCCACCTGTGCACACTGCTGGCTCACGTTCAGCCGGCTGTTGACCAACACCCCCAGGTCCTTTGTAGACCAGACCCACTCCGTAGGGAAGTCTGCTTCCTCCCTGGGACAAGGATGTAAAGTGCAGGACCTGGCATTTAGCCTTCTTGAACCTCATACAGTTGGCATCAGCCCATTGATCCAACCCGTCCAGATCCCTTTGTAGAGCCTTCCTAGCCTATAGCAGATCAACACTCCCACCCAATTTGGTGTTGTCTGCAAACTTACAGAGGGCATATTCCATCCCCTCATCCAGATCATTGACAAAGATATTAAACAAAACTGAGCCCTGGGGAACACCACTTGTGACCGGATGCCAACTGGATTTCATTCCATTCATCACAACTCTTTTGGCCAGATTTTTACCCAGCAAAGAGTACTCCCATCCAAACCATAAGCAGCCAGTTTCTCCAGGAAACGGTGTCAAAGGCTTTCCTAAACTCTAGGTAAACAACATACACAGCCTTTCCCACATCTACCAAGTGGGTCACCTTGTCATAGAATGGGATCAAGTTAGACAAGCAGGACCTCCCTTTCATAAACCCATGCTGACTGAACCTGATGACCTGGTTGTCCTGTACATGCCATGTGATGACACTCAAGATGATACGCTCCATAACCTTCCCCAGCCCCAGGGTCAGACTGACAGGCCTGTAGCTCCCCAGATCCTCCTTCTGGCCTTTCTTGTAGATGAGCATCACATTTGCCAACCTCCAGTCAACTGGGACCCTCCCCAGTTAGCCAGGGCTGCTGATACATGATGGACAGTGGCTTGCTGAGCACTTCTGCCAGCTCCCTCAGTACCCTTGGGTGGTCCCCATCCAGCCCCATAGACTTGCATATGTCTAAGTGGTATAGCTGGTGACTAACCATTACCCCTGGGATTATCCCTTTCTTCCAGCTCAGGGGGCTGAGTACCCAAATAACAACTGGTCTTATTATTAAAGACTGAGACAAAAAAGGCATTAAGTACCTCAGCTTTTTCCTCATCCTTTGTCACTATATTTCACCTCACATCCCATAAGGAATAGAATCATAGAATCATAGAATCATA
>KL260090.1:5735-16411 GCA_000699545.1 Podiceps cristatus
GCCCCCAGGTCAGGCCGCCGGGTTGGGGGGCAGAAACCCCTTCCTGAAGGGAAATCAGGGCATGCAAGCGGGGCACACGCTTTATGGCTTTGCAGGTGTTGTGGCCCAGGGTCCTGCACCCAATTGTGAATGTTTTTTTCTTTTTCTTCCCCCCCCCTCCCCCTTCAAAATGAGGGACAAGGCAAAGAGACACAAACAAATTAAAAGACTCCGTGTACTTCCAGTTAATTGTGCAGTGGGCAAGGGCCAACAAAAAGCCTTTCCTTATTCCTGCAGGCCAAAGCCCTGGAGCATGTGATTTGATTATCGTCATTATCGTAAGGCGGTGCTTGGTGCCTGCTGCGAGACAGGACATTTCTGGGGGGCTCTGGGGGCCACCGGCTCCCAGGGCAGAGGTGGTGACCCCTGGTTGTGTCCAGCCCCTGCCCCTCCAGCTCCTCCCCACAGCGACGTGCCAAAGGCTCCTTCCAGGAGAGACCCGAAACACGGCAGGCAGCGAGGGAGAGGCTGTGCCGTGCCTTCCTGGTGGCTCCGGCGTTTCATAACCTGCACCATTCATTTAAATAAGCCACGCATCTTAATTAAAGCCTAAACGACTCAAAGCCCAACCTCTGGGTGCTGTACCAGGAGGGATGTGGGAAGGCCCGGTGGCACCTGAGAGCACCAGTAGCACGTTTTTGTCCAGGGTGCTCTGTGGGACCCTAGTCTCACGCTCGAGGTGGAAGCGATAGGAAGAGTTAATGGGACCCAGGCGCTGGAAAACAGCCCAGCAAATGGAGGATGTAATCAGCTCAGATTGCTGAGCCTAGCAAGGGGGGCACGGAGGCGCGCACTGGCTGCTCTATGTAGGTCACCTTTGTAAGCCACCCCTTTGAGCCCTGGCCAGCTGTGAGGCCGGCAGGGATGCGGACGACTGGTGGCCGAGACCTGCAGTGCGGTGGCCGGCAGCGCAGGTCCATCCTCGGAAGGCAGGGAGGGCTGCGAGCCACACGGAGCCAGGGTTTACCTGGCGCTTGCGGTGGTGAGACAGCTTCAGTAGCTTCAGGATGAAACCTGGGCGAGTTAGAAAGAGCCTGGAAGAGAAATGCAGGGCCATGGGTTCCCCCAGCTTTGCTCTCCACAGGGCACAGCTGGACGAGGAAGAAGCAAACCAGGCTATGAGCACGTTTCTGCTTCAATCCTTAGAAGACCACGCCATATGGCACAGTGTTGTCTCTTCTCAGCAGATGGATTGTTCCAGGCTCTACTGGTAATTAACAAAGGAAATAATAATGACTAGAATGACAAAAGGATGAGGGTAGATTGGAGGTTTTATACAGGATGAAATGAAAAGTCACCAGCCATACATTTCAGGTCTTGCATTGAGTCAGTGCTGCTGTAATTCGTTAAGGAACAAATTCACAGCTTCAGCAGGACTGGACTCACTGAAGTTCTTCTTAGCACTTTGCAAGGCTTATTCGTAGTCCCATACAGAAATAATTTGACTATAAGAGTTTGGCTTAGCTAGCAAAAAATGGCTAGCAATGTACACTAAAGAAAATCAGAACACTTCACTTCTGTACCTCTGAATAAAATTTTATTCATGCATCACTAGAATGCTTTCTTACAAAGGATAAAAGCTAGTATTAGGCATGCATAAGCAAAACTATTATTAAGAACACTATATCATTTGTGAAGATCAATCAAAGAAGCTTTTAAAGCCGTATCAGTATATTTAAGCAGTTCTGACTTTTTTTTTTTGTCCTTTTACTGATTAGCTTTATTCATGTATGCAAAATTTGGGTGTGAACGGCTACGGGGCAGCTTAAGATTTTTCCCTCCAAATGAAATTCTTATGGGAACCTGTTTGTCAAAGAGTTTTGTGTACGTTTGGTCTCCAGCATTTTCGCAAGCGGCTTCTTCTTAGGATATAGTGTGCTACGACTGAGGTTCACCAACCAGGTTCAATCCGCTGTACAAAAGAATATGAAGCAACTGAATGAGTAAAACAGTTAGAGTCATGTTAGCAGTGCACACGCATTTTTTTGAATGGAAGCCTTGGTTTCTGTAAACTTCCTCTAAAATGCAGTTAATACTTTCTGTTTTCAGTGGTGTGCAGTAGATCCGTGGTGCCATTGTTGTTGTGGCACCGAACCCAACCCTGCCAAGGAAAGAAACAGCCCCCTCCCTCCCTGACCCGTCCCTGTCTCCTCTCCACGTGCCACCACATGCGACTGCGCCCGGGAGCAGCTGTACCCACCCGTGTGCCGCAGAAGCAAGTGGAAACGGGAGATGAAAACAGATCAATGCAGCTTCCTTGGCTCATTCAGGTGGTGGTTAGACAAGCACATCTAGATTTAAAAAATGCTGATAAGTTTATCTATACACAGCTTAAAACCCCACCTGCTGATTCATCTAAGCACAACAGAGAAGTGGATAAGGTAAGGCAGGGTAGGGTAAGGTGGGGAAGAAACACGGGACGCATGGTGGGGTGCAGGCCAGCGGTGGAGGAAGCCTTCTGTCCTCCGAGGGGTTAACGTGGGGCGAGACGCAGCCCCAGGAGCGTTGATGGGTCAGGAGTCTGCTGTGGGGAACAGTACATGACACTGGCTACCCTCTTATTTTATTAGCTGCTGATGCTGAGAGGCATTTAAGGTCTTGTTTGCACAAGTTATTGTATTTGGGTATAATTAAGTGAGCAGAATTCCCACTTTCCCTCTTCCCCCTAGCAGGGGTGCTGTTATATAGATAAAGCTGCATGCCTGGTGAGGTAACCAGTGTGCCTCGGTTACCAATAGAGCTGGCACTGTCTGCCAAAGATTCGGTTTTGCATCGGTAGAATTGTAATACTTTAAATCTGAGGGTAGAAATCATTTTGCTGCTACACAAGTAGGTTTTTGGTAACGATTTGCCTCAGATTAGGTTAATCTGCACAGCTATTACTGTCTTTATACCGTAAACTGTGACCATTGAAGGGGTGGTGGTGTTATTTCAACAGAAGTCCTCCCCCTGTCTGAAATAAATCTGTGTAGATTCAGCGTAGAAAAATCTCAAAAACTTCTATATGAAAATTGGATTTAATTTTGTGTAGAAAAATCTCAAACTTCTATATGAAAATTGGATTTAATTTTGCATTAAAGTGAATAGCCTTGAAGCTTCCAATGCAGTCGGGTAATAAAGCCGTTAAAACATCCCGTGCCTACACCGAGCACACAGCCTGTAAATCACTTACGTACCCTCTTCAGCTGCAAGTGCTTCCTGCCTCCCCCACAGCTGTCTTATCGGCTCACGCATTCAGAAACACCCAAGGACAGAGCTCCTATTCACGTTTTTCTCACTGCTACAAAACAAAACGCAGCAAACCCAAACCCAACCCAAACAATGCCATCTTTTGATGGGTGTTTGCAGTCTGACCTTATCGCTGCCTGCCTTATGCTTGAACAAGCTCGTATGTGGCAATATTAACTGTCACTTAGCGAGGCCACATCCAACCAACGCTGCTTGTCAGGGGAGACGACAACATAGAGCCACCAACGCAATCGGTGGCTCGAGCTGCCAGTTTCCTGCTTGAAGGAGAAAGGAGAGGTGTGGATGGGGGTGCTGGAGGAGCCGAGTTTGGGGGAGGCTCTGGTTTGGAAGGCAGAAATACCCCTTGGTTCAAGCAGAATATCCTGCTCCGTGAGCCCCACCTCCTCCTCAGCCAGCTGAGGAGCATCCATGTTCTCTCTTTTTTTTTTTTTTTTTTATTTAAATTTGATGTGGCCCCTTTTGATGACTAAGGGAACAGGAAGGTTATAGTTTAAGTACATAATCTTTATTTGATGTGACAGGTTAAAGCTATGTGCTTTTAGAGAGGGCTTAGATTATTTTAGTTCAATTACAACACAGAATTAGGCCCTGAGTCACTCTTTGAGGCCTGACTTCATGTAGACATATGTTGACTTAAATTTACTGCTAATGAAATATAGGCATATGTTTACAGTACTCTTCTTAAATGCTTTGCTGGTGTAGGGGTGGATTTACACAGCAAGCACAATCCTGAATCGGAGGCATAGGAAGTAGGTTTAGCTTGGTTTGTTCTGGGGGTTTTTGAGGGGTTTTTGTAACCTTTGTTTGTTTGTTTGTTTTTCCCCCATCCCAAAGGCCAGCTATTTTGGAGTTTAATTTTCTTCCTTTTCTGCCCTTCCCAGGCGTTAGCCTGTGCTTTTCAGCGTGCAGGCCTGCCAGAGGCCAAACGCCCTCGCGTCTCCCGGCTTTCGGGACAGCTGGGCAGGCCGAGGGCAAGCCCTAGCAAGCCGGGAGCTGTAACCTTTCGCCGTCGTGGCCGAAGGGAGTGGAAACACTTCTGATGTGAAAAGGCGACACGTTCCCTCTTTGTCAGGCCCCTCGGAGAAGGCTGAGGCCGGGGAGCGATGGGACGGGCAGGAGCTGTGTGGGCAGAGGCGCGAGCCCCAGCCCTCCCTTGGTTTCCCATTTTCCAGCAAACCTGCCCACGTCCAGGTGGAGGGTGTGAAATTTGCTTGCGAAAGCTTTTGCGTGTCGGCACCTCTTGGACTTTTTAGGTCAGACTGTGACAAAGAAAGCATTAGCAGTTTCCCAAAACTAAAGGAAAGTTTTTTCGAGGAACTCAGAGCGCAAAAGAGATAGTCATGTGTGCAGAGGGAGGCACAGGCATTCTAGGTCCCCTAGCTAATGCTTCCTTTTTAGAGAAAACTAAAGCTACCCAGGTTTGGCTTTTTGCCTTAAAAAAAAAAAAAAATAAAGGCAACTCCTACTTTTTCGAGCAGTCCTCTCTGCAGCAAATCTGAGTGGATCTGAACCTCTCTTCTTACTTGTATTTCTCCTGCAAAGTAGAACAAGCAAACAGCGTTTTGTACATCTCCTTCAGAACATCTCTCCATCTTGGAGTGGAGGGGGAGGAGAAAGGGACTGCCAGCAGCCCGTAGTGATCGATTCGTCTCTTGGTTTTTGTGCTGTGCTAGAACAACCTGTTTCAAAAATGACAATGACAAATCAAAGCAAATATTTCTTGCTAGAAATTCAAACTCCCTGAATTGTTAGTGAGTATTTTGCTGTTAAATGGGCTGCTTTATCTAAAACGTTTATATGGAAATATTATTTTCTGCTTGAGCTTGCAGCCCTTAGGAGAGAGATGTATTTCCCTGAAGCCATTTGCTGCAGTAATTGTTGTCAGTGAAACTTTCTGTCATTGATTGCTGTCACCAGGGGACAAAGGTAAAAGTGCTGCATTTCACTTGAACCAAAAAGTATCGAAAGCGGCCCTGGAAAGGGACCGGGCGTCTCACCCAGACTCAGACCAGCCCTAAAGCAAACGCTCGGCTCTGCCCGGGGCCGAGCGCTGTCCTGAACAGGAAAGTGATCAAGCAAACATGGGGATCCGAGGAGAGGGACGGTGTGGCGACGGGGCAGGGGACGGGGGGACGGGTGCTGCCACCCCGCCGACGCTGCTGTGCGGGGGCACGGGCAGAGTGCTCTTTGCTCCTCATTGCCCTTTTCAGCAGGTTGTCTGTCGTTCCTCATTGGGGAAGATCCCGTGACTGAGAAGGTGCCTCAGTGCAGCCTTTTTAGCAGAGGGAGATTTCTCTCCCGCTGTGCAGTATCGCTCTTAATTGGGAGCGCGGAGCCGAACTTTCCCAGCGCTGCCGAGGGCTGGCTCTGCTCTGACACGATTTCCAGCTCCATGAGCGCAGTTCCCACCCCTGAGAGGCCGCCGCCTTCCCCCTCCCATCCCAAACACGAAAAATAAAAACATTTGCAGACCGTTCCTAACTTTCCCTTCCCTGCCGATGGAGCTGCAGCGGTACCGTCAGTCTGTTACCTACGGGAGAGAGGGAGGGAGGCAGAGAGAGGGAGGGGAGGGAGGGAGGCGGGAGGGAGGGAAGAGAAAGGCGGCGAACCGCTCGGCGCCCTCCCCTGGCTTCCCCCCCGGGACCCCCAGCCGGTCGCGCACCGCCTCGCTCGGGATGGCTGGGCTGTGGGAGGATCGGGGGAGACTTCACGAACTGTAGCCGTCGCCTTCCGGTGAGGGGCTGCCTCTCGCTCGCCGCAGCTGCCGCTCAACATGGCCAGAGCCGCCGGAGGATGCGATGCAGGCGTCTGAGGTGAGGAGGTGCCCGTCTCTTTCCGTAACTCCAACTGCAGGTGTGACCGCGGGCGGGAGAGTCCGATCGCCTACGGACGCACACTTGGACCCGCATCACCGACTTTCTGAAACTCGCTGACTGCCGCGGCTGGGTGAGGAAAGCGCGAACTCCCTTGCCAGGCCGGCTTCTAAGTCTGGGATCAAAGTCCAGACCTCCCTACCCGGGGAAGTCACTCGCCCAGCTGAGCAGCACACGGCCCCGTGGTGGTGTGGGGCTCCGGGCTGCAATGCCCATCCTCTGGTAGAACGGGCGGCGAGGTGCATCGCGCTGATTGGCATGAGGGGTGTGCTGATTTGGCGGTAAGAAAATAGTAATAAGTCATCTTGTTTGCCGGAGGATTTAGTGTGTGTTTTAACACGCAGAAACATTTGGGCAGCCTGCGAACCTGTCCCCAGATGAAGACCAGGCTCAGTTAGGACAAATACAGGGCAATGTTTTCCTCGCTGTCTTGTGTGTTTGCTGAGACCTTGGTTGGATGAAAAGCTTAAAAAGAAGCAAATCCAAGAGGTACATGTAAGTAACTTCAAAGCAGTTGTTGGGCCTGATCCTGCAAACGTTACTGCGTATGGTCAGCACTTTTAAAGCCAAACGGTGATTTACAAAGGATTTGCCAGCATAGTGGCCCCGTGGTGGGACTTCTGTTCCTCTGCCTAGCCCTGCTAATCAAAGAGAAGCTGGACTCTGTCCCTTTCGGTGAGCACTGGGCACGGGGCTGGGGCGGTGAGGGGAGCCTGAGCGGCTGTCCCAGGGCTGTCTCTGCCCTGGCTGGAAACTATATGATGCCCAGGAACGTTATCCTCCAAAAGTAACCGGACTGCTTCTTTAGCAGACACGCAAATGCAAAGACGTAGTTCACCTGTTGTATTGACAGGGGAAGGGCTGCGCTCCATACACTAAAAAATGGCCGTGCCGAGAGGCGGCGTGAAGTGAAAGGGCACAGAGCGGCACGAGCGCTGGGCCCACCTGCTCTGTGCAAGTGCTGCCCCAGCCTGAAGTAGGGGAAAAAACGCCTGAAAGGCAGCGTCCTGACAAGTCCCCATCCTACAGCGATATGGGCAGGGCTGAGCAGCACTCTGTTTACAAAAGATTTTAAGAGTGGCATTAGGATGTCTTTATTGATAATTTTTCCCGTTTTGAACATTTTTTTGTACAATTTGCATAGCTATCTCTTCACTGCAGTGTTCTTTTAATTCTTGCTTCATGTATCTTGAGATTGCTTCCAAGGGAGAAGAGCAAGACCCTCATCCTCCCTGAAATACCATGTTCAGGTTTATTTTTCTCTTTCATTAAGATGAAAAATGCAAGCTGTAGCACTACTTGTAAATAAGGGTGCAATAAATAATTTGGCTTGGGGGATGCAGACAAATACACACAATTTTTGAAGAATGGTGCTTCTATAGCTCAGAGAGCCAGGCTTTTGGAGTCCTAGCACTGGCAGCGAGAGCTTAAAGAAGAATTATTTTCCTTCCTTTATTTGTTTATGAAGATAAGAGGGTGGCTGTGAGCTGGATTTTGTTCCTGTTCACTACAATGCACCACATGGGTTTATACAGGGTGAGGTTGCTCTGATTCATCCCATTGTGGACAGTTGTTTCTCTTTGGTGAGATCTGGAGTTTGGAATATAGCAAGTAAAATAGTAATTGTAGTAAAATTGCTGATTCATGAGGCTATTCTTAAAAAAGTTAAATATGCTGATTAGCATTGGTGATAAATGGAAGATCGGGGGTATTGGAGGAATAGAGGGAGCATTAGATGAAGCAAGTCTATTAGCATTGAAGAGAAGCCCAGAAAGGGACATTCAGTGCACAGGGGGTGAAGAGAAGACAGAGACAGAAAGACAAGACTTTTAGGCTGAATGTTTGGAAAAAAATGACTCCCAAGAGGAGAAAAGGTCTTTCTGGGAGAACAAGGAGGGAGCACCCCAGAGGCACTGCTGTTTTCTCTGCCTGCGAGAGAGGATGCCTCTTTGCTGGTTGCCTGCCAGCTGTGTTTGGATCCCCTGTGAATGGAATTAAGTCAAAATTGTCCAAATATGCTCCTAAAAAAGACAAAAACCACCTGCACTGGGGGCTGGCCGGTAATGGCTGTCCTGTGCAGTCTCTCTGCACTGATAGTGCCCATATAAGAAAGATGGGGGAAAATTTTTTAGCAGGGCCTGCTGTGATAGGACAAGGGGTAATAGTTTTAAATTAAAAGAGGGGAGATATAGACTAGGCATAAGGAAGAAATGTTTCACAATGAGGGTGGTGAGTCACTGACACAGGTTGCCCAGAGAGGTGGTGGATGCCCCTCCCTGGAAACACTCCAGGCCAGGCTGGATGGGGCTCTGAGCAACACGATCTAGCTGAAGGTGGCCCTGCTCGCTGCAGGGGGGGTAGACTAGATGAACTTTAAAGGTCTCTTCCAACCCAAACTATTCTATGAGTCTATGATTGTCTGAACTTTGCAGGAGGATGCCTAACAGCCCATATGGCAACGTCCACAGCGACGTCGTTCTCCTTCCTGGAAAAGGGATCGGGCCTTACTGAAGATCCAAGCTGACAGTTTAGTGGGCTTTTTAGGGCCAGGATTCATCAAGAGTATTTTGCAGGCAGCTTGGAAAAGCAAAATGGTATTTTAAAATAGACATAAGCTTTCTTGGCTTGGCTAAAGTCCCTGTAAATACATTTCTTTTTGACTCTTCAGATGCAGCCCTTCTTTCCTATGATTCTTCTTTCCTGCTTAGAGGAGCAGTTCCACCTCCTGCCAAACTTTTTGCTGGTTTTGAGAGCAAAACTGCATTTTGGTCTGAGGATGCTGTTTCCAAATGAATGTCATGAGCAAGTGGTCATGGTTGGGTGGACGAGATCAAGGTGCATCAAGAGCTACTGTCTCTTGATGATTTTTTTTAATAAAGAGGAAGATGTAGCCTCTGATTCAGAAGATCCCTGTGCCAAAAATGCCTTCCCTCTGCAAGAATGTGCTCACCATGATCTTTATTCTCTGTTAAGTATGGGCTACTGGGGTAGTCTCAGAGCCAGAACCCAGAGGTCACGTGGACCTCTGGTCTGGGCCATTGCAACCATTTTAGTAATGGAAATCTTCACACCTGAGGTGACACTTCTGTATCTGAACTAGAAAGACCATGGTTTGCTGTTGATGAGACCTGTTTTTTTTTTCCCTTGTAACAAAAAAGACTCACCTTTTTAATGGCTGAATGTTGCATGCAAAACTTGTCCTGTGCCTGTGCGTTGCCTCTGAGAGAGCTGCTGTGTGAAGGTTACATGCTGGTGCTGTGGTTAACCACCAGTGCATTACTGTCTGTAGTACAGAGAATATGTTTCAGAGAAGCAATGGGGGAAATTTTTCTTTGAAGAGATAAGGTTAAGAAGTTACATCAGTTCAGGTGGCTCTTCTGAGACTGTCTCTGTCCTAGCATGATGGGAGGAGATCTGGGGCATGGAGGTGAAACTTTCAGGGACTCTTACAGTTAATGAATTTTAATCAATTTATATTTTAAATTCCCTCCTTTTTTTTTTTGGTCTTGGTATTTCTTCGATTGCTGGGAAAAAAAAGTTCTTTGCTTATTATAACTATACCACTGTTTAGGCTGTGTTGGTCACGCTACTAAAACCAATAGAGTTGTATGCCTATATCTCTATACATCTATATTGTGTAAATATGCATGGCATTTTGTTGGGATTAATATTAATCTAGAATTTAACATATCACTCTAATACGCTTTTTGCCCTTACAACTGTTAAATTCGGTAATTGTCTTGTTTCTACTTTTTATGTCTTTTTTTCTTTTCTTATTAAAATCCAAAGTGGTAAATAAAACCAGCCCAACCTTCTGCGAAGGAGATTCAATCTGCTGTTACAGTTACAGGGTCAATCAGCTAAATGGGTATTAGTAACGTAATGACAGAACATAAGCCAGGCAATGTAGTAGGATCTGCAAATCATTAACAATTATGCTCCCTTTCTATCTCTTGTCTAATTGATTGCTTGGGGTTTGGAGATAGGGAGTCCTACCGCGGGCCTGTGACCGTGGGTGGGTGGCCCACCCGCTCCCCAGAGTCAGCTCCCTGGCCATAAAACATCGTGGCCTTTCTGGAGAGCCGGAGGCTTATTTTAAGCATCAGAAGGACCCACCCCTCAGAGCCCCTCTCCCCATGCACACCCCATCATGGCAGGCTGGGGTAGCACAGAGGTGCCTGGGGAGGGGCTGGGAAAGCTGACCCCCTCCCAGCACCATTGCAAAAAAAATGACAAAAAAAAAAAAAAAAGAGAAAAAATTGCCCCCCCCCCCCCAAAAAAAAAAATCAAAAAAAGAAAGAAAAAGGGGAGAGGATTTGGCTGTAAAAAAAGTGCCTAGCAACTCAGGGCTTAAATGATAGAAACTGGCATGTGTGAAGCGGAGGAACAATGTCTTGCTTTGACTCGCTGAGGGACTGACAAGGAGAGACACTCCTGATAGCAGGGGCCGGTGAGAGGCAGCAGGGGAAAAGGGATTTCTGCCGTCTGACAGTCAGGGTGACGGAAGACATTTTT
>KL260092.1:0-13819 GCA_000699545.1 Podiceps cristatus
CCTCTCCCCCTTCCCTTCCCAGCAGAAGACAGAATGTAGGAATCCTGGAAGAGAGACTGGTGTGGGGAGAAGGAGGAACTACCTGTAGCTGGGACTGATCAGGTAAAGAGAATCGTTTGCAGTAAGGGCAGATGGTAGGAAGGGTAGGCACACAGAACAGGAATCAAGCTCAAAAGCTCAGAGAGAAGGGCATCCTCTAACAGCTGGAGCACTTGAATGCACACTATTTTTTTTTAGTGTGAGAAAAGTATGTATATCATTATCATCTGGTACTGGTCCTCACAGGATAGTTACCCATATCTGCTACAATCTGTTTAGTAACTTAAAGAACAGAGTCTGTGCAGTGTAGTTAATGGGTTTTGGGTTTTGTTTTTGTTTTTTTCCTCTCCTTATGTGTGTATTTGGCTTTACAACTTTAATAATAATCTTTCAGCCTAGGGATTTCTATCTACTTGTGTTGAAGTGTGTGTACAAAACTAAATTATTTTTCATGTTTTTTCTTTCCTTATTACTGGAATCCTTCTGTATCTTTCAGTATTCAGTAATCAACATACCACACTGCTTCCTGAGTGACCATGTGTATAGAGGAGTGTTTGAAAGGGCTTTGGATATTTAGGTTATACATGTTGTATACAAGTAGTCAGGGAAAATTTCAGAAGAGGTCTTACTCTTGGAGAGTGGTGGCGTTTTGAGACAAAAAAGGAACGCTTGATTTACTTTCTCACAGCACTGATTATGAGAAGTCATCCTTAATCATATTTTCACAGAATAATTTTAACAATATAATACAACTTGATTGTGAGACCATTTTCAACTATATAAAACCAACAGAAGACGCTCAATCACTTTATGCGCTCATTTTCTGTGTAGCACGCTAAAGAGGAATTAGGAAAGGAGAAAGATGTGATGTTAAAGACTTTCTTTCAACTAGTTCTTCACATGCTGAAGTCTCTGGAGATGTTACATTAGCAAGATAAGTTAAAGATGGCCCACAAATACATTATATTGCATTCAGGCCTCATTGATTAGCTGTGGGAGACCTTTGCACCACACTGCTCTAATTTTGTTTGTGTGCAGTGCAGACTAGTCCATAAATTTTGAGTCAGAGGATGATTAGATGAACTAATTCCCCGTGTGTAGCATAAATGATAGAGTTTCACCCAGAGATTTCTGCATCAAACTGTTGTAAACTCTGAACTAAAACATTCTTTTGATAGTCTTCTGGGGTTCCTTGGCTTCAACATCAGGCTTGTACATGAGTTTTCTACTGATAGCACAGACTGATTAGTGGGGAATTCTTACTTCCAGCACATACTAACTAGTGCTTTTTTCCCCTGCAGGTATCTCTACTATTCAAGGGGAACAAAGAACTGTCCAGCAAAAGAAGAGAACTTGTAATTCTGAACAAATGGTTCAGAATTTTTCCTAATGAGGTCAACCTGCCTGTACTTCAGCTGAGGCTGTCTGATTACCAAAGCGGCAAGCTTTCCTCATTAAATAGCAACCAGATGGAATTCCAATGTGGGACAGCTTCAAGAGACCTCATGCGATATTTCAGGATGACACTGTTAACTTTAGCTTTGTTTACGGCATAAGCACTTTACAAGGAAGGTTGGAAAGATGCTTCCAGGTTTATATATTAGGAGGAAAATACAATTCCCAACAGTGCGTATCTTCTATTTTTATACATATATATATATTAGAGAATTGCTGCATAATCAGGTTTTCTGGAACAATAGTTCAAAGCCTGTGACCTTATTTATATCTATGTATGTCTTCTGTGGGAAGAAAAAGAGCTTTGTAATACAACCAGATAGAAAATATATGTTTGTTCACTGTACCAGAATTTGAAACAAATTAAACACCATCAGTATGATTTTAATATTTAGAAGGAATTTCTCTACTTATGTTTGTATGGTAGCAAATTCTAATGCTGGTATGATATGTTAATAGTCATTATTTGCAACTGGCATAGCTTCTGAAAGGATTGTTATTTTAAAACCAGCTGGTTTTACTGTTATTTGAAAATATATATTATATGTCTGTCTTTAGGCACACATTGTATAGATCTGTGTATAGAAAATGTCATGTATATTTAGATACATTTTATATACACATTCCTTTACTGTTTAACAGGCTAAATTAAATACATGCTTTGCTGCTAATCAAAACTGCAGTACTTAAAAGTACTTTCAGAATTTCAATATTTATTCACTCTAAATTAAATGCAGATAAAAATGTCTTACTGCAGTAACAGAGAAGCTAATTTTTGTCTACAGTTTAGTAAAGAACACTTAAGTACAAAAGCTTTTCTCTACAGTTAGTAGTGTGGCAATTAGTTGTTGAAAATACCCAGAACGCACTTGGTGATATAGCTCTACTAACTCTGTTGAAAATTATTAACATTATGGTCATCATATGATTACTCATAAGTCATTTGATACAGGTGTATGCTGTGTGCTCTTCGTAGGCTGGCAAAGGTTGGTTGATTTGTTTGGTTTTCCCCCAGTGGTTTGTTTATAACTATAAACAGCTAATCGACATTCATTTCCTAACAATTTAAGTGTATTATTTCACCTAGAATGTGTGACTTCCACATCCTGAATTGTGAAGCAGTGAAAAAGGGCCCAATGGGCAGTGTAAATAATAATAAAAAATCCATCCTCTTTCACATTTATGTAATGTAGGAAGTCATCAGGTGCTATCTTTGCATCTAAAAAAAAGATACAGTAGTGATAGCAAAGGTCTGTTAAGGGTCAAAACAAATGATTCTTAAGGTACCACTAGCAAGGAGTTAGTTTCCATGGTGAATCACCATAGATGGTGCATTTCTTGCAACGTTACCACTAAAAGTCAATTCCTATTCTAGTTCAGTGTGTTAGTTTTGCTTTGCTAAAATGGAGAAAGGGAACATAGTATGGTTTAATTTGATGGATTATAAAGTAAATCCACACTATATATGGCTGCCAATGGAACTGATTACACTGCTATTTTATCCAAAAAGACTTAATTTAAATTAAACCTTGATACACTGGTCCTACTCAAATTGCATATGAAGTCTCATAATAATTTTTCATTAGAATAGTGTAAAACCAATCTACACTTAAAATAACCTATTTTAATATATTTTCACAGAAACATCTTATAATTCTAAATTGTCAGTCATTGAATGACTTAGAAATAATTTGGACCTTATTTCAAGTGTGTTTTGAAGTATACTTGTTTATATTTTGTCTGGATTTGTGTGCTAGTTCATACTTGATGACATTATTTTTGTTGAGGAATGGAATATAATTAATTACTCTTATTATGTTTCTTTTAATGTATTTTTTAGTCCTGTTAACTTTGCAGCAAATTTTGTGCTCGTTTTTATGACCATGAAAAGTGGAATACTAGCTGGTGGCCATCAGAGGAGAGCAGACTTCTCTCCAATAACTACAAGACGAGAGGTGGATTGGTGGCCTGTACAGCTGCAATTACCAAGACACATCAAAGCAGGGAATCAGTGCTTTTTCCTGTTTCTTTCCTAGTGTTCACTGAGGTTTTTTTTCCTCCCTGGCTGCAACTGAACTGACATTCTGGCTGTTGTAGGAAAGATCTGATGCATTTTACAGGTAGGGCAATTAACTTCCACGGAAGATTCATTATCTAAGCTGTTAAGTAATTAATGGCACTAGTACATAGATGCTCTCCACTGAGATCAGGGCCCATTGTGTTTCCCATTGTATGAAAAGTAACAAGAGCCAATTCTGCCATGAATAGTTTCTGTATGGCTAAATTCTGTATAGACAATCTAGATAAAGCAAATTTAGGGAAACATGGAAACCAAAAATAAGTTGCCCAATATCATTCAGCAAATCATCAGCAAACTTGAGAATAGGACCTACATCTCCTGAGTTCCAGTCCAGCGCATAACTGGGTACCTTGTTTCTTTTGTATGCTTGTAATCTTTAATGTAACATCTGCAAAAATCAGAGAAGCAGGCATAGCTGTACTTATTTAGCTAATTGAAAAAGATCGGCAAAGTTTGCCACTAACAATGTTGAAACACTGTACTAAACTGCAACTAACTTTTGGTTATTTGAGAGTTAATCTAAACTGTGACATGTAGGCCTTTCCTTCAGTTTTCTTGGCTGACGTGAATTACCTGATATTATATAGTATTCTGCCTTCTATTATTCATACTTGTACCTACTTTCTAGAGTCATCTGATTACTTTCTCAGGAGAGTGCACTGTGTGTGTATTCTGTAGCCTGATTTACATATGTTTGGCTCTATCTGAATCATTTCCCAGTCCCCTGTCATGTCCCTGAATAATCAAATGTTGACATTAGATCAAATCATTAGTTTTATTCCATAAGGGAATTTTGTTTACAGTCACAGAATATTGTATTTAAAGACTATGTCTTACAGTCATCGTAACTTCTAAAATTACTGCCTGATTCTTGGTATTTCATATCAAGAAGTTTGACAACAAGTTCGTGAACTTATGGAATTTTTTTGATTAAAGAAGAAAGGCCAACAACATTCCTTGCTAAAACCCAAGAAAGTTCTAGCATTGACTTCCCCAAACTGAATAATATACACAATTTTAGTATGTATGAATTCTGTTCCTGGAGAACTGGAAATTCTGAATGACTGCATTTCAGGAGATGTGAAAAGAGGAAATCACTTGAGAATGTTTGGGTTTTGACTATATGAATTCACCGCGCATTTGAATTTAAAAACTTCTCAACTGAAAGTTTCATCATTCAATTTGTCTAGATATGCAACAGCAATTGGAAAGAAATTTAGAATTGTAATGACTGAACTAGTTATTTTTAAAGTATTTGACATCTGAGTACTTGAATTTCCTACCAAACTAAAAACTTAGATTTTACTTCCATAATTTAACTAATTGTCCACGGTCATATTTTGACCTAACCTCTTTCTTTCCAAACATCACTTGTTAATAATTTCACCAGTCAGGACATGTTCCCTGAATTAAGCTGTAAATGGACTTAAGCAGTTTTGCTCAAAATTTAGACTTATTGTAGCTTCAGTACTGTTTGTTTGTCTGCCTCCATCTCCATTGGTGCAATGTAACCAAGTATAGATAGTGCTGGGAGTTAGCCTCAGCAATGGAATCAGTTGTCTGCTATGCTCAGAACCTTGTTTATAGGCAAAGAGGATGCACACATTTTTATATATGTATATGTGTCTATATATATTTGTAATATATATCCATGATTTTTTTTGTTATTATTTTGTTGAAATCTTAGCAGTCTAATTCAAGAATCATTGGCAGTCTAGATCTGTTGCAGGAAAAGAAAGAATAATAATGCAGTTAAGGTTGCTTTACAAATGCTTCTTAGCTTCTCCCCATTTTGGGAGGGATTATGTTCACACACTTTTACTGCTCCTCTGTGTCCCAAGATTGGTGGTTTTGTTCTGGTGAGTGTGTTACTGTTAGTCGTCAAGAATCTAGACATCCAGAATCCTGTGCCAGGAGGAATAGGATGTTCTTCCTCACTCCAGGATCCACCACTTGGGACCATTTTTATACATTTGCTAACAGTTTTACCTTTGCTATTTCTTCATTGTTTTGTAGCTCCATGATACATCTGGATTTATAATGTATGGTGCATTTTACATGTACTGGATACTGCTGCTTTGTTCTCATAGCTACCCTTATACCCAGTTTTGTCCAGGTCTGCATTTTGTTACTGACAATTGTTGAGTTGTTTATAGTCACCAGTGCTGTCTGTCCCTCATATCTTATTATCCCATGACTGTACTCCTCTGTACCACATCCCGTGTCTCCACTTCTTAAGGCCTCTGCTATCAGACCAGGCATATATGTCTTCATACTACATCGCTTTCTTAGAGTTGTAAGTATCTCATTCTGCATAGAGTGACAGCTTTTTACTACTATCTATATAAAACTGTGGTTGTATTGTACAAGGATAAGCAAAAATAAAACAAATCAGAGATACGCAACTGGTCAGTTATAGGAATTGCAATCAGAGCTACACCATGTAAAAGAAAGCTGCAGGCGGGTCACAAGGCACACTCAGACATAGCAAGGCTGACAAGCCTCAGGTCTGAAGCCTTGAAAATTCAGTACGAAGCTTACGGCCTATTGTCAGCAATGATACTGCTGTATCGCAGAGCTACATGATTCCATCTTTCAGAACTTCTCAAAATGTACTGTCTCTTCTCCTGTAGCCAATGTGCTGCTCTTAATGCACTCAAAAGGTACAAGTATTAACTTGTGGCAATATTCCCATGTGTCTGAAAAGAAGGCCTTGTTACTAAAGTGTGGTCAGCGTGGTCTGGTTGATGAGTGATCAGCAAATATTCATTTGAAGAGAGAGAATGTCTCAGAGCTTGCCAAAATGTTGAATTGCAGTTGCTGAGCATGTGACCACATGGCTGAACAAGTGGTCAGATAGCTGTCTTTCAGAGCAACAGTGCTACAGTAGGATAAAAAGGAAAAGAGAAAAACAGGAGATCCACTGTACAGGATAGAAAATGAGTCTCTTTGCCAAAAATGTGGTCTGAATGCTTAGGACTCATTGCCTGTGCATCTGGTGCAGCCTGTGCTGCAGTGCTGATGGATGAGAAGAGAGCACTGGCTTTGTGAACGGAGCAGAACATGCCCATAAACTCTGGTGTTCCAGCAGCTTGGTAGTATCTTGGATCCCTGATAACAGGGCTCTATGAGGAATAGTTTGACTATTACTGCTTCTAGCTACTGAAAAGATCATGTTGACTATGAGAATATATCATTGGAGGTTGGAAGGTTAGAGAATTTGCTCTGTGAACCTTCTTACAGTTTTCTCATCTTTTCTATTTGGTCCTCAGGTAACATGGGGAGGGTATTGTCCCATAGACTAACTTCCTCAGGTTCTTCCACAGTCTGATATGTATACGTTCTGCAAATACATAAATACAATAATTGAAACAACAAATACAGTCATTGAAACAACGTTTATTGACTTCATTTAGAAGAGTTTTAAAAAATTT
The DNA here is from genome assembly GCA_000699545.1 of Podiceps cristatus. Taxonomy (NCBI): domain Eukaryota; kingdom Metazoa; phylum Chordata; class Aves; order Podicipediformes; family Podicipedidae; genus Podiceps; species Podiceps cristatus. The sequence continues at coordinate 7,009 of KL260092.1, forward strand.
GCTTTAGGTAACAGTATTCGGAATCAAATGTTTACATTTCTTTAACGATCATAATGGTTAATTCTTTACCCTTTCTCAGACAGGTCATGATATGATGGAATTATACAAGATGATGGATGTTGGCAGAATATGTAAGTTTGATGTAGTGGGTCTGACGCTTTGGCCCACAGCTGATGACACAGCCTGAAGGATTATGTATCTAGTATCTGTTGTGATTCCTTTGTAGTCCAAATGCAGCCAGTAACAAACTGGAGACTGCAGTGTGCCAAGCAGAAGTGGATCTGACCATTTTTTCACCTGTTAGAAGTGTTGGTACGAATGGTCCTCTTCTGAAGACCTGTAGGAGCCGGCAGCAGCACAATAAACCCTAGAGACTTTTGTAAAGCTCTACAATGCAATCTGTTAGTCTTAAATTATGTTGTGCTGAATGGATCATTTCTGCAATTAGGTTTATATTGTAGAGAGTAGGCATTAAATAAATGAGGGAGGTGTAGCACTCTGTAACTGCAGACACCTATTTTTAAAGATATCTTCAGTGAGACTTAAATTAATGTTGACCTATTTGTCATCTTCCCGTCTCTGAGACAGACGTTTCCCATGCTCCTTTACATACAGTTTGAATACCCTCCCTGTTTGAATAAGGAAGCTTGGCAGTTGATTAGAGCTTTGCCTTGAGTGACCTGCCCACTGTCTTTCAGAAAGAGTTTTTCCTGAGAGTTCATTATTAAATGACGATGCAGTAATAGTGGGTTTTTTTTGTCATTGTTGTTGAAAAATAATTATAGAAGGGATGGAAATAGCTGTTCTTGACATGAAAGAGTAATGGACAATGAAAACTACTGCGTTCCTTAACAGGTTAATCAACACCCTGTTCTCAGGGTGAGAAGTGACTGCTGAGAGACATGCTGATGGAAATCAGTAGGTACAAACTTTTTTTTTTTTTTTTTTTTTTTTCCAATGGGAAACTCACTTTGTTATCAGATTTCGCTAGGTGAAACTGAGTCTACTTGACAGAGCATAATTGTCGGACAAATATTGAAACGGTCCAATAAATGCAAAGGACAACAGTAATAATTGAGTATTGCTCTGCTGAAATCACTATACAATATGGAGCATTTTAAATATCTGATCAGACTACTTCTCTACAATTTCATTGGTTGAAACATGAGACTTTCCAAACTTACTAAATACTTATTGTAAGGAGGGCAGCCTTATCCTTTCCAAGAATGAGACTCCATTGGTCTCCTTCATGCGTTTTCTGTACCCCGTGACCTTTGCATTGGTGCATGCAGCACTGAGGTCACACACAGATGATTGGGATATATTGCTCTAGAATCTGGGGACTGAGGGATTCCTGCAGAGGAGGTATTCTTGCAGCTTTTTCTTACCATTGTAACATAGAAAAACACGCAATGTGGCTGCAATATAGAGCCAGAGCAGTGAGCAAACGCCCAGCACACAGTCTATCCTAGTGAGGACTCAGGGGAGACTTTGTTGAAGCTGCCACGTGGTATGAGGGCATTTTGGAAGTTGACTGTAACCTTTTGCAGGATGCCTGGAAAGTATGTTTGGAAAGGAGTTTTGTTATAGTTAGTAGTGGAAAAATATAATCTCCCTATAAATGTAAGCTATACCCAACCATTGTGGTATCCAAGCTTTAATTCTAGTTTTAAATCAATTCCTAACCTAACCTTTTATCACCTTCTCTTTCAATCGCTTCAGGCATCCCTCCCTTGTTTTTGACAGCCTCCGAAGAGAAGATAGCATACTTCTATGTAGGGGAGAGATAAATTTCCTCAGGCTGTTTTCCAAGATTTGTTCTTTGATTTTGTGTGTTTCTCTGCAGCTGCACTGTTCTTTTGTACACCTCAGAAAGATCTAGAGGATATTCTTAGTTCTTCAGCCAAACGTCCTTGGCAACAAGCTGAATCTTTTGTTTAATGAAGAGAGGTTACCCATCTTTTCTGAATGTGTGCTTGTTTGCCCTGTCTGGTCTCATTCCTGTTTATCAAGACTGCACATTGCAAATGTTCACTGTTTACTGCTTCAAAGAGACAAGCCCAACGTGTTGCATTCAAATAAACTTATAAAATATTGAAGGGTATCCTAAAACATGTTTCACCATAATCTGTAAAAGGAAATACAGTGAATTTTGGACTGAATTTCTGTAATCATCACTGTAGCACACACTGCAGCACTTACTGCAAATGATATATTGCCTCTTCACTAAAATGTATTAATTGCTTGACAGTAATTATTCTACATGTTTGCTTCATGACCAAGTAAAATATTAAGGCTTAAATATCATTAATAGTAGGGACTAATATCCTGTATGTTTGACTTATTTGTGTGCTTATAAAAAGCCTTCAGATTTGTTAGGTATTTTAATATTATTCTTTCATATTTGTGGAAGTTTTTTGCAATTTTTTTTCATTCAGTTCTAGGGAAAGCTGAAGATTATTACAGTGTGTCACTGGGGTGAAGTAGATGGTGGAGGAGGGAAGAAGACTAGAAATCATGGTAAATGTTTGGAAATGTCATTATTACATTTGAGACCCTAACAATACCAGCTCTGTTTAGATGAAACAAGACAACTGTATATATGGAAGAACTTAATAGTCATTTGCATTCTAATGTAAGTTAGGTATACAAATGCTAACGCTTCAATTGATTTGGATTTTATTTTACTTGCTAATACTGACAGCAATGTCTTTTTAAGTGTTGGCTTTCTACAAATTGCTGTTAGCTTGTTGCACCCTCAGGTGCAAATGCAATAATGTCTTTTAAACACATTCAGATTTTTGTTTTTCCTTTTTGGTATCAGACAGTGTCATTTGCTTCCTGTTAGACTTTTTATTTAATATGTATTAGCCTGAAATATCCCATGAAAAATGTGTTGAATGTGAATTTTAATATATTTCAGGGACTTAATAGGTATTAATAGAGCAATAATACCTACAGTAGCGGGTACAAACTGGATTTGTAGCTGTACAGCTTATAAATTACAGCCAATGTACTGAGGGCAAACACCATTAAGAGAACATAATTCGAACATTAAAGAGATTGTGTTTGCAATCAGGACAGCTGCCAAAACCGTATCCAAAGATGTAGAGATCCTCTAGCACACTTCTTTTGCAGCATGCATTTACACAATGCCCAATGTCTTCATCTGTCTAATTGAATTAAGTATTTTAAAGTACAGCCAGAAGGATAATTACTACAGGAACAGCAAATACAAATGCAACTTAAGTGGAGGGAATATTTGTAAAACGTGGTCTGCTGACAGCCTTGGATATAGAACTCTGTCTATGTGAGCGGACAGAGGGGTCCCTGTCCTATGTGGGGCCTCATAGAGAACCAAGAGAACTGGCTAGTTGCTTTGCTGCTCTGTTTTCAGTCTCTGACCTGGAGCTGTATTCACTTGAGTCAATCACCTAGACAAGAACATCTTTGAACTCAGTGTTTCTTCAAGAAGAAAGTGATCTTTCTAACTGGAGTTTGAGTGTGGTTGAAAATCAAAAGGGAGAATCATTTGTACTTTATAATTTCCCAGAGTTTCTGATAGTTTGTTTTTCAGATTGCTGTTAAGCAAAGGAATCTAAATTCCCAAGTCTTTTTCTGGCTCCTGTATGAAATACTGTCATGTTCCAACCCTGGTAACATCCTCAAACAATTAAGAAAAATCCCAAACATTAGACCTAATTCCATGCTAATAAAGAATTTTGAAAAATGTTTCTGGTAAGAAGGGGTGAAACTTGAAATGCAAGGTTATCTGTCTGCATTGGACAACGTGCCTAAAAATGATCAAGAACAGACAGATGCAGTCTTTTGCAGAAGCAGAACTTTGGATACATTCAGTCCTTGATTTGCCTGATGTGACTACCAAAAAAATGGCAGCTATGCATCAGTTCTGATGGTAGATTTTGATATATAGTATCTATCAGTGAGAAACAGTTTCTTTGAACACAAAAGAAATTGCTTCGTGGAAGCTGGACATACCAGATCATTAACAGATCATAGATGGTAGATGACAGACACTACTTATAAAATCTGTTCTAAAAGCAGTGACGGAGAATAGAAAGGTCAATTAAAAAGCTACGGACCAGTCATCTAGCTAGATGATCATCACAAGCTCAACAGCTCTTTTGTGTCTAGCTCTGTAAATCACAGGTGACTTTAGGCTTTGATTTTCTTGGCATACAGCTAAAATCCCTGAGTTTACTCTCTAGGTGATTCAGACACTAGTAATTTGCTGTTTATACGTTTGAATCCTGCCTGTGATCATGTAACAGATTCATAGAATCATAGAATCATAGAATGGTTTGAGTTGGAAGGTATCATGAAGGTTATCATGTCCAACTCCTTCAACTAGACCAGGTCACTCAGAGCCCCGTCCAACCTGACCTTGAATGTTTCCAGGGATGGGGCATCTACCACCTCTCTGGGCAACCTGTTCCAGTGTTTTGCCACCCTCAGCGTAAAATTTTTTTCCTAATATCTAGTCTGAATTTCTCCTCTTTTAGTTTACAACCATTACCCCTTGTCCTATTGCTACAGGCCCTGCTAAAAAGTTTTTCCCTGTCTTTCTTATAAGCCCCCTTTAGGTATTGGAAGGCTGCAATAAGGTCTCCTGGGAGTCTTCTCCAACCTGTACAAACCCAACTCTCTCAGCGTCTCTTCATAGGGGAGGTACTCCAGGCCTTTGATAATTTTTGTGGCCCTCCTCTGGACCCTCTCCAACAGATCCATGTCCTTCCTGTGCCAAGGGCTCCAGAGATGGACACAGTATTGTAGGTGGGGTCTCATCTTTTCTTTCTTCAGTGGCTCTTGGGTGCCTCCTACTCTGTTTCCCCCTTCTATTTTATATTTTGTTTCTATTGCTCTCTAACACTAACTGTTGTAGTGAGCTTGTAATAATTTTCACCAACAGTGGACTGGATGCTCAGATCTCTTACAAGAGCTCCAACACAGAGTGAAAGCCATGTGCTCTGTAGGGCCTTCTCACAAGCCAGTTCTTTCCATCTTGAGGAATAAAGGGCAAGGCTATTTCCCAGTTGTGAGATATTGATGGGCTTCAGCATTTCCAAGGAAATTTCTTGTTGTTTGACAATGACACTTTTAAAACTAGTTTTATACCTTTACATTATGCTAAAAAACCAGCCAGGGCCTTTTGGCCCAAAGTTTGCATACCTCCACATTTTACTTTATTGACAATATGAGGATAGTTAGATCACCAGTTGACAATTATACTGCCGCTTGCCTGACAGTAGTCTTGAATACTGATAGAAGGGGACAGGAGAGGAAGTGTCATAGTGTTATTTCAGTGTCAGGGTGTTTTCTCTAGATGCTCTGTTATGTTTTACGTTTGGGCTTTGTTTCAGGCTCCCACCCTAGTTTCATGCTATTTACCCTATTTTTAAAGCTTACATAGAAATCACAGCAACTTATCAGAGTGTGATCTTGTCACTACATCTCTGTCTGATTTACAGAGAAAGCATCATTATGCTGTACACACGCTGTGACCAGGGCAGAAAAGCCAGCAATACATTGGAGCTGAATGTTTGATTTGGAAGTGACAAAAGAAGGATTTTCTGTTGTTTCAGACACCAAGAAAAAAAGAAAGAATTCCTATCCTCGAGAGTGGTGGACAAAGAGAATCATATTTGCTTTTACCTACCACAGCAGGAGCTACCCGGGAGAGTCAGAGGCCAAAACAGCAGACCTGAATTAAGTCTTTTTCTGAGGTCTTGTCTGCCTCCAGTCACAGTCATACTCCACCCATGGGCTTCAGTTATCGCCCACTAGTTGTTCCTTGTGCTGGAAGGACCAGTATCTGTACAGAAAAAGATGTGCCTTGAATCACTTTAAGGCTTTGTAGCCCTTTCAGATTCCCCTATGTTAATATTTGTATATGAAGCTCAATCACACAGTAAATTAGGCAACTGTTGATTAAGTTAGAGCAATCTGAGAGGAAAAAAAAAAATAGACACTAAGGAAACATTCTTAAAGGAAGTGTTTTAAATGGCTCAAAATCTTCAACCTGCTGCTAAGTGTAGCTGGAAAACTAATTTGGAGTTTCATTTGTTTCCTTTCTCAGAAATGACACAAATTTGGCAGTCATGCTCTAACAATGATTTAAGGGACTTACACCTTGCTTTATGAATGGAATTCAATCCAGCCTTAAGGCCCATAGGCAATTACTGGAAAAGACATTTGCATGACCACATATTTTTAAACTCTATGTACATTGCAGAAATGCTAGAGGGGATTTCAGGGAGACAGCAAACTCAAAAGGAAATCCTAAGGGAGGAACTGCATGACAATCTTTATCTAAGCACATAGGTCATAAAGTGCAGGAGGAGATGTTAGTAAGATTTGTCTTGCATTAAGAAAGTGTCAAGCGGGGAAATGCAGGAGAACTGAATATTATTGAAGCAAATAGACTGAGAGTGTTGGAGTCCAATAAAGAGGTGCCTAAAATTCAGGGAATTTTCTGAGAGCAGCAATGGCAAATGGCCATGACTATAATCCAGGTAAGTTTTTGAACATGGAAGCAAAAAACCCAACTCTTTAAATTGGAACAAAATAAAGGAGTTTAAACATAAAATTCCAAAAGATCGATTCTTGATCTTAGCAGTTGGTATTCTCCCCAAATTTTAGAAAAGTGATATTCTTGGCTAATAAAAAATGGTATGAAAGGTTAGCTAGTTCAGATACTATCCTAGTTTTGGTAGTCTTGTTTGTATATGCTATATTCAAAGAACAGAAGAAACCTCGAGAAGGCTACTATAAATAATGACTTTTTTTTTTT